>JBBPBT010000609.1:650222-744448 GCA_037974875.1 Cicer bijugum
CATTGGATGAACATTTAGGTCGTTTTAGTCCTCTCTAGGCTTATTCTTGCCCAATTAGGGTTTTTAACCAATCTGGTGCATCCAACAAGTTCATTTGTGTCATTGGATTTAAATTTAGGTAATTTTCGTCATCCCGAAGTTTATTCTATTCCAATTAGGGTTTTTAACCAATCTTGTGCAACCAATGAGTTCATTTGTGTTATTGGATGAACATTTAGGTCATTTTTGTCCTCCTTAGGTTTATTCTTGTCCAATTAGGTTTTTTACCCAATCTTGTGCGTCCGATAAGTTCATTTAAGTCGTTGGATGTGCATTTAGGTAATTTCCGTCCTCCTTAGGCTCATTCTTGTCCAATTAGGATTTTTAACCAATCTTGTGCATCCAATGAATTCATATGTGTTATTGATGAACATTTAGGTCATTTTCGTCATCCCTAGGATTGTTCTTGCCCAATTAGGGTTTTTAACAAATCTTATGCATCCAATAGACGTGTTTGTGTCACTCGGTGAACATTTAGGTCATTTTCGGTCTCCCTAGGTCTATTCTTGTCGAATTAGGATTTTTACCCAATCTTGTGCATCCAATAAGTTCATTTGTGTCGTTGGATGTATGTTTAGGTTATTTTCGTCCTCCTTAGGGTCATTGTTGTCCAATTAGGGTTTTTAACAAATATTGTGCGTCCAATAAGTTCATTTGTGTCATTGGATGAACATTTAGGTCGTTTTCGTCCTCTCTAGGCTTATTCTTGCCCAATTAGGGTTTTTAACCAATCTGGTGCATCCAATGAGTTCATTTGTGTCATTGGATTTAAATTTAGGTAATTTTTGTCATCCCGAGGTTTATTCTATCCCAATTAGGGTTTTAACCAATCTTGTGCAACCAATGAGTTCATTTGTGTTATTGGATGAACATTTAGGTCATTTTTGTCCTCCTTAGGTTTATTCTTGTCCGATTAGGATTTTTACCCAATCTTGTGCGTCCAATAAGTTCATTTATGTCATTGAATGTGCATTTAGGTCATTATCGTCCTCCTTAGGCTCATTCTTGTCCAATTTGGATTTTTAACCAATCTTGTGCATCCAATGAATTCATATGTGTTATTGATGAACATTTAGGTCATTTTCGTCATCCCTAGGATTGTTCTTGCCCAATTACGGTTTTTAACCAATCTTATGCATCCAATAGGTGTGTATGTATCATTGGATAATCATTTAGGTCATTTTGTTCCTCCCTAGGCTTATTCTTATCCAATTAGGGTTTTTAACCTATATTGTGCATCCAATAAGTTCATTTGTGTCATTGGATGAACATTTAGGTCATTTTCATCCTCTCTAGGCTTATTCTTGTCCAATTAGGGTTTTTAACCAATCTGGTGCCTCCAATAAGTTCATTTGTGTCATTGGATGAACATTTAGGTCTTTTTTGTCCTCCCTTGTCTTTTTCTTGTCCAATTAGTGTTTTTAAGCAATCTAGTGAATCCAACAAGATCATTTGTGTCACTGGATGTACATTTAGGTCATTTTCGTCTTCCTTAGGTTTATTCTTTTCCAATTAGGGTTTTTTACCAATCTTGTTCGTGCAATAAGTTCATTTTTCTCATTGCATGTACATTTCGGGCATTTTTGTCCTCCTTAGACTCATTGATGTCCAATTATAATTTTTAACCAATCTTGTGCATCCAATAAGTTCATTTGTGTCATTGGATGAACATTTAGGTCTTTTTTGTCCTCCCTAGTCTTTTTCTTGTCCAATTAGGGTTTTTAACCAATCTTGAGCATCCAACAAGTTCATTTGTGTCATTGGATGTAAATTTAGGTCATTTTCGTCATCCCTAGGTTTATTCTTGTGCAATTTGGGTTTTTTACCAATCTTGTGCATCCAATAAGTTCATTTATGTCATTGAATGTACATTTCGGGCATTTTCGTCCTCTTTAGGCTAAATCTTGTCCAATAAGCATTTTTAACCAATCTTGTGCATTCAATAAGTTCATTTGTGTCATTGGTTGAACATTTAGGTCATTTTCGTCCTCCCTAAGCTTATTCTTGTCCAATTAGGGTTTCTAACCAACCTTGTGCATCCAATAGGTGTGTTTGTATCGTTGGATAAACATTTAGGTCATTTTGTTC
The DNA here is from genome assembly GCA_037974875.1 of Cicer bijugum. Taxonomy (NCBI): domain Eukaryota; kingdom Viridiplantae; phylum Streptophyta; class Magnoliopsida; order Fabales; family Fabaceae; genus Cicer; species Cicer bijugum. The sequence goes on from JBBPBT010000609.1 coordinate 652,350, forward strand.
ATCCCACGGCTTATTCTTGTCCTAATAGGGTTTTTAACCTAAATTGTCCATCCAATAAGTTCATTTGTGTCATTGGAGTAACATTTAGGTAATTTCCGTCCTCCCTATGTTTATTGTTGTCCAATTAGGGTTTTTAAACAATCTTGTGCATCCAATAGGTTCATTTTTGTCATTGGATGTACATTTAGATCATTTTCGTCCTCCTTAGGATCATTTTAGTCCAATTAGGGTTTTTAACCAATCTTGTGCATCCAATTAATTTATTTGTGTCATTGGATTGACATTTGTTTCTTTTTCGTCCTCCCTAGGCTTATTCTTGTCCAATTAGGGTTTTTAACAAATCTTGTACATAAAATAAATTCATTAATGTCATTGGATGAATATTTCGGTCATTCTCATCGTCTCTAGGCTTATTATTGCCTAATTAGGGTTTTTAAGCAATCTCGTGCATCCAACAAGTTCATTTGTGTCGATGGATGTACATTTAGGTCATCTTCGTCATCCATAGGTTTATTCTTGTCCAATTAGGGTTTTTAACCAATCTTGTGGATCCAATAGCTGCATTTGTGTCACTGGATGAACATTTAGGTCATCTTCGGCCTCCCTAGGTTTATTCTTGTCCAATTAGGATTTTTACCCAATCTTGTGCATCCAATAAGTTCATTTGTTTCATTGGATGTACGTTTAGGTTATTTTCGTCCTCCCTATGCTAATTCTTGCCCAATTGGAGTTTTTAACCAATATGGTGCATCCTATAAGTTCATTTGAGTAATTTGATAAACATTTAGGTCTTTTTTGTCATCCCTAGCCATTTTCTTGTCCCATTAGGGTTTTTAAGCAATCTAGTGCATCCAACAAGTTTATTTGTGTCATGGGATGTACATTTCGGTCATTTTGTTCCTCCCTAGGTCTATTCTAGTCCAATTATGGTTTTTAACCAATCTTGTGCATCCAATAAGTTCATTTGTGTCACTGGATGTACACTTAGGTCATTTGCGTCCTCCTTAGGCTCATTCTTGTCCAATTAGGATTTTTAACCAATCTTGAGCATCCAATAAGTTCATTTGTGTTATTGGATGAACATTTAGGTCATTTTCGTCCTCCCTAAGCTTATTCTTGTCCTATTAGGGTTTTTAACCTATCTTGAGCATCCAATAGAGGTGTTTGTATCATTGGATAAACATTTAGGTCATTTTGTTCCTCCTTAGGCTTATTCTTGTCTAATTAGGGTTTTATAACCTATAGTGTGCATCCAATAAGTTCATTTGTGTCATTGGATGAACACTTAGGTCTTTTCGTCCTCTCTAGACTTATTCTTGCCAAATTAGGGTTTTTGACCAATTTGATGCATCCAATAAGTTCATTTGTTTCATTGGATGAACATTTCGGTCTTTTTTGTCCACCCTAGTCTTTTTCTTGTCAAATTAGGGTTTTTAAACAATCTAGTGCATCCAACAAGATTATTTGTGTCATTGGATGTACATTTAGGTCGTTTTCGTCCTCCCTAGGCTCATTCTTTTCCAATTAGGATTTTTAACCAATATTGTGCATTCAATAAGTTCATTTGTGTCATTGGATGAACATTTAGGTCATTTTCGTCCTCTCTAGGCTTATTCTTGCCCAATTAGGGTTTTTAACCAATCTGGTGCCTCCAATAAGTTCATTTGTGTCATTGGATGAACATTTAGGTCTTTTTTGTCCTCCCTAGTCTTTTTCTAGTCCAATTAGGGTTTTTAAGCAATCTAGTGCATCCAACAAGATCATTTGCGTCATTGGATGTACATTTAGGTCATTTTCGTATTCCCTAGGATTATTCTTGTCCATTTAGGGTTTTTAAACAATGTTGTGTATCCAATAGGTGTGTTTGTGTCACAAGATGAAAATTTAGGTGATTTTTGTCCTCCCTAGGTTTGTTCTTGTCCAATTAGTGTTTTAAACCAACCTTGTGCTTCCATTAGGCGTGTGTGTATCATTGGATAAACATTTAGGTCATTTTGTTCATCCCTAGGCTTATTCTTGTCCAATTAGGGTTTTTAACCTATATTGTGCATCCAATATGTTCATTTGTGTCATCGGATTAACATTTAGGTAATTTTTGTCCTCCCTAGGTTTATTCTTGTCCAATTAGTGTTTTTAAACAATCTTGTGCATCCAATAGGTGTGTTTGTGTCACATGATGAACATTTAGGTAATTTTTGTCCTCCCTAGGTTTATTCCTGTCCAATTAGTGTTTTTAAACAATCTTGTGCATCCAATAGGTGTGTTTGTGTCACATGATGGACATTTAGGTGATTTTGTCCTCCCTAGGTTTATTCCTGTCCAATTAGTGTTTTTAAACAATCTTGTGCATCCAATAGGTGTGTTTGTGTCACATGATGAACATTTAGGTGATTTTTGTCCTCCCTAGGTTTATTCTTGTACAATTAGGATTTTAAACCAATCTTGTGCATCCAATAAGTTCATTTGTGTCGTTGGATGTACATTTAGATCATTTTCGTCCTCCTTAGGCTCATTCTTGTCCAATTAGGGTTTTTAACCAATCTTGTGCATCCAATAAGTTCATTTGTGTCATTGGATTGACATTTAGGTCATTTTCGTCCTCTCTAGGCTTATTAAGCAATCTCGTGCATCCAATAGGTGTGTTTTTAACCAATCTAGTGCATCCAATAGGTCATTTTGTTCCTTTTTAGGCTTATTCTTATCCAATTAGGGTTTTTAACCTATATTGTGCATCCAATAAGTTCATTTGTGTCATTGGATGAACATTTAGGTCATTTTCGTCCTCTGTAGGCTTTTTCTTGCCCAATTAGGGTATTTAACCTATCTGGTGCATCCAATAAGTTTATTTGTGTCATTGGAAGAACATTTAGGTCTTTTTTGTCCTCCCTACACAACAAGAAAATAGATATATACCAATAGTAGCTTATAGTAACAAAATTAAAAACTGTAGGTATAGATAAACTATACCCACTTATAAATTATTTATTGTTGGTATAGGTGTCTTATACCTTCGGTGACATAAATTTATCGCTAATTGTTGTAGTTACACAATTAAATTTGTGGCTATAGACATCAAAATTTTAAAATTAATATTTTTTAACTCAGCTAAAATCTTAATTATTTGTAAAAATAATTTTGTATAAATATTTGCTCAATGTAAGCAAAAATAATTTTAATTGAGGCAAAATCCTATTTTTTTTCAATATACCCAATTTCAATGGAGCCAAAATCATAATTTTTTAAATGGGGGCAAAAAAATTTTAATTAAGCTAAAATCAAAATTTTTTAAATGGAGCCCAAATAAAAATTTAATAGAGTAAAAAAAATTAATAGACCCAAAACACCTAAAACCTAAAATAAGTTAACAAATTTTCTCTTTCACCCAACCCAAGCCCCAATCTAAATCCCTAATTGTTTCCTTCTTCTTCTTCTCGCCGTCCACCAACGAATCTGTTTCTGTCGATCAACTACCCACGAATCTGTTTCCTTCTTCTTCTTCTCGCCGTCGACCAACCAATCCTGCCCAATCTATTTCCTTCTTCTTCTTCTCGCCGTCGACCAACCAATCCCGCCCAATCTGTTTCCTTCTTCTTCTCGCCGTCGACCAACCACGTTCTCATTATCAATCGACCATTGTTCTCGTCATCACTGTGACCGTGTTCTCGCATCATCAGTAACTTTTAATTTCTGTACTATTTATATATTTTTGCATCTTTTAATTTCAGTTTTGTTATTTATGTGTTGCTCTTTGTAATTTTTGTGTTGTGCTTTGTAATTTATGTTCTGTAATTTATGCAAGATGTTTATCAGCTCAAAGGACTTACCTCCTTTGGAACCATATTGCCGCCACCTTTATATTCTTTATTTGTCCATCGATGAATGCCGCAAAAGATTCGATAAAGGCGGTGACTTCAGTGAAATTGAGTTTGTCTTGAAAACTTATTGTTGTGATTCATTGAATGTAGTGAGATGTGGTAGTCTTTTGGTATGTAAACAAGATGTTGAAGATATTTATAGAATTCGTTATTAGGCTTTCTCACCATATACTAGAGGGAAGGGAAAATGTTAGTGTCAGTGATTGAGCTCTGAACTTCCTGTATGTAACTTCTTCGATGTCGTTAGCTAAACCACTAGGCTACTTCTTTGGAGACCAATAGTATAGTCCTTGACAATAGTGTCATGCCATTTTCCAATGATGTTATGTGACTTGTACACAAATTTTAATAGAATTACTTGTGAGCCGTATTACAACATGAGAATATGTTTCTAATTCTTAATTTTGTAGTGTTTTTTGTCCTGTTGAAAGGACTGATACTTATGAGAAACCAAGATATTAAACTTCATTCAAATGATAAATGCTAGACATTAATACACAATTATTATTGACAAACAAATTTTACAGATTTTTGAATCAAGGCAATAAAAATAAAGCTAGATGGGACTACTAGCTTCCACTATAGAGATTGATCATGAATTTTTTGCACCCTTTGAATTAGAATGAGTAAAATCACCACGTAAAACTTATAGACTCAAAATGCAGATTTTCAACAAAACCAAATGAACAAATGAATGCTACATCCTGCCTCATTTTCTTAGGTCCTCATACAAGAACTCCTACACTTGACCTTCTAAATTGAATTAACCTAGTTATTATATTGAATTAACCTTCTAAATTGTGGTCGAATTTTGTTTTCTTATTTTGTGTCAAAATAACACAACTCTTAAAGAAAATGGAAATAGATAACTTCTAAAATCATAACTTTTTTAGGACTTCAGCTTTATCCTTTATCTTCAGCTTGTTGATTTTTTAGGACTTGTATTTACATTATGTGCTTGAAATTTGATTATAATTTTAATTGCCTTTGTCTTTAATTTTTCAGTTAATTTTTCCAAATGGCTTATAGAGAACGGATGTGTGATCCATCAAAACAAAGTGAAGAATATATTCGAGGAGTTAATGAATTTCTTGATTTTGCTTTTCAAAATTCACAGATCAATGGAAAAATAATGTGTCCTTGTACAAAATATGCCAATTGTCACTCTTATTCTCGCGTATGTGTTTATGAACACTTAACAGATCCACACTGTGGATTTCTTAGAGGCTATAGACAATGGATATATCATGGTGAAAAACCTATAACTTCAAGTAGCGCTACTATACAAAATGTAGAAATGGAGCATGACATGGATGGATTAGTTCATGATGTATTTGGAATTCATTCTACAGAAGAGCCAATATGTGGTGAAGGTGAAAAAATTCCCAAAGTTAGAGAAAACTCTAAATTTTATGACTTTGTAAAGGAGAACGAGCAAATGCTTTACCCCGACTATAAGAAGTATAGCAAGCTATCATTTATAGTACATTTGTAACATTTAAAGTGTCTTCATGGGTGGAGTGACAAGTCACTCTCCATGTTGCTTGATTTACTAAGAGATGTTTTACCAGAAGAAAATGTTATGCCAAAGTCATATTATGAAACTAAAAAGATTGTTTCAGGATTAGGTTTGGGGTATGAGAAGATTCATGCTTGTCCCAATGATTGCATATTATATTGGGATAAATAAGCCAAATATGAAGTATGTCTAAAGTGTAGTACGTCAAGGTGGAAAACAACAAACGAAGAAGTACAAGGTAATGGAATGGAGACTTCTGAGAAGCGAAAGAAGATACCAGCAAAGATCCTTCGATGGTTTCCATTGAAACCAAGGTTGCAAAGGTTATTCATGTCCTCCAAAGTTGCAAAATCAATGAGATGGCACCATGAGAGTAGATTGAATGATGGTTCTCTTAGGCATCCAGCTGATTCCCTTGCTTGGAAGAAGTTTGACGCTCGATATCCAACATTTTCGTTAGATCCTCGTAATGTTCGATTAGGTGTGGCTTCAGATGGTTTCAATCCTTTCAAGACTATGAGTATTACTCATAGCACTTGGCCTGTCATTCTAATTCCTTACAATCTTCCTCCTTGGATGTGCATGAAACAACCATACTTCATGTTATCACTGTTAATTCCGGGTCCAAAAGGTCCTGGAAATAACATTGACATTTATCTGCAACCTTTAGTACAAGAGTTGCAAGAGTTATGGGATGATGGAATTGAAACATTTGATGCATATAAGAAAGAGACATTTCAACTTCGTGCTGCTATGATGTGGAATATTAATGACTTTCCAGCATATGCTAACTTGTCTGGATGGAGTACTAAAGGTTAATATGCATGTCCATGTTGTGGTATTGAAACTACCTCACAGTGGTTACGTCATGGTAAAAAATGTTGCTACATGGGTCATCGTTGTTGGTTATCTCCCAAGCATAAGTGGAGATTGAATAGTATGGATTTTGATGGAACACGGGAGCTATGGAGTCCTCCTAAAAGACTTGACGAGACTGATATTTTAAGACAAATAGATGAATATAGAGAAAAAGGTCTAGCAAGTGGAGCGCAACCTTGGAAAAAGAAGAGCATTTTCTTCACATTGCCTTATTGGCAATATAATGTATTGCGTAATAATCTTGATGTGATGCACATTGAAAAGAATGTATGTGATAACATTATCGGTACATTGTTAAACCAAGAAGGAAAATCCAATGATAATTATAAGGCACGGGCTGATCTTGTAGATATGGGCATAAGAAGTATGCTCCATCCTCAACCAAGTCCAAATATAACTACAACACGTTTGCCTAGAGCATGCTATCAAATGACTAACAAAGAAAAGGAATCTTTTCTAAGCATTCTGAAGATTGTAAAATCTCCAGATGAATGCTCATCAAACATCCCACGTTGTGTGCATGTCAAGCAACACAATATGTTTGGATTAAAAAGTTATGATTGTCATGTATTGATGCAAGAGCTTCTTCCAATAGCATTACGGGGTTCATTGCCAGATAAAGTCACTTCCGTGTTAGTTGATCTTTGCAATTTCTTCATGCAAATTTGTTCTAAGGTACTTAATGTGGAATTTCTATCACAATTGGAGTCTCAAATAGTTCTCACACTTTGTTAGTTGGAAACAATTTTTCCTCCTTCATTTTTTACTATTATGATGCATTTGGAAATTTATTTGGCACACGAAGCCCAAGTTGCTGGACCGGTACAATATCGATGGATTTATCCGATTGAGAGGTATGAATGTTTATAAAAATTGGTTTAATAAAAAGTGTTAAACAAGTTTTTTTGGATGTTGAGAACATAGATATATTAAATTTTCTTCACTTTCAGGTTTCTTCTTACTCTTAAGTCCTATGTACGTAATAAAGCCCATCCAGAAGGATCAATTGTAGAGGGATTTTTGGCCAATGAATGTTTGACGTTTTGTTCGCAATATCTATCTGGGGTAGAAACTAGGTTCAATAGACATAACAGAAATGACGATGAAGTCTCTGGAAGGCCATTAGGGATAAAGAAACAACAAAAGTTACAATTAGGGAAGAGGAAGAAAGTGAGTAGAACTAAACTTGACAAGAAAGACTTAGCACAGACACATAGATATGTGCTTTCTAATTGTGATGCAGTTGCTCCATTTATAGAGTAAGTCACATACCATATTTCAATTTTATACAATTTAAATTTTTATTACTTTTTTTTTAACTCTATTACTGTTACTTTTAGAGAACACATTTTACATCTTAAGAGACAGTGTCGACCACGACGATTGACACAACTTGAAATTGACAAGCAACATGGTCAAAAATTTATTGAGTGGTTTAAACTCAGGGTGAGCATATAATAATTTAATTATTTGAATTTTACTGATTTTTTTTATATAGAAACTTACTATATTTCATGAAATATTTTAGATCCAGCGTATGGATGAACAAAAGAGCTCAGAAGTTACTCATGAACATAGATGGTTATCCCGTGGACCATCTGAGGTTTTAAGAAGATACACAGGTTATGAAATTAATTGTTTTAGATTCCACACAAAGAAGAGAGAGAGAGATTTTTGAAAACACAAAATAGTGGAGTTGTTGTAAAGACAAAGACCTCAAAAGATGAAATTAATTACTATGGGGCAATAACAGATATACTGCAGTTGGATTATACTGGAAAGTACAAGTTAGTGTTATTTAAATGTGATTGGGTTGATATTAATAGAGGTGTCAAGAAAGATAAGTTTGGCATGACGCTTGTCAATTTCAAAATTTTAAAACATACTGGGAAAAATATTTGTGATGACCCATTTGTGTTTGCATCACAAGCTAAAAAGGTGTTTTATATATATGATGAGAGAAACAAGGATTGGCTTGTTGTTCTTAATGCAAAAGTTACGGATATCTATGATATGGGTGATGAGGAATCTAATGAAATAGAAGAAATTCATGGGCAACTAATGGGCGACACAAGTGAAGATACTCAAAATGTTAATGCTTTGGTTAGGCTTGAAGTTGAAGACGATAATGATTTTTTTGAAGTTGTTGATGTAGAGGTATGTGTTCATACTTGTATTTTCATAAGTAATATTTTCTATTTTTGTAATAGGTTCCTAATGCTACTAGTGCTCCAAACCATTTGAATTCACTTAGTCCAAACAACAACGAAAATAATGAAAATGGTAATTATATAGTATTAGTTAATTTTAATTACAATATTTTATATTGAATCTTGTATTTATTCATTTTTAATTTTATTGATTGTAGGGGAAGATTAAAAGTTAATTTGTTGTTGAAGATGGAATATTGTCAATATAGTGGACTCAATTTCTTAATATTTTTTGAGATTGTTATGAACTACTAAGTAAAAATTCACTAGAGTGTCATATGGTGAACATTGTTTAACTATTGTTAATTTTTATGTTAATTTTTAATATATATGATGAACACCTTTAATTTTATTTTGACTCTTAAATATATATATATATATATATATATTATTGTGTATTTATATTTGGTTAATTTTATTATTGATAATAAAAATTTAATATTTATAATAAATTAGCTACCGTTAAAACCTATACCAACAGAAAAAGGTTATCACTTAAATGTATAGGAACATAATCAAAACCGTAGTATAACTTTTATAAATTATGGCTAAAGTATATACCAATGGTGAAATATCTGTTAGAAATATGGCTATTTGTTAGACATATGTTCTCTCGTTTTTGAAGTTCTTGACAAACATACACTTGTAAAAATAAAAACCTAACAGTGTGAATTGAGAAAATTTCAGGAAAAATCCGTTCAATCCTACAAGCTTGAAACATTGCTTGGAACTCAAGAAATCAACAAAACCTTGAAGATCTACAAGCAAATCGATTAGTAAAATCGATTCTGAAAAAGGGTTGATTGTTATTACACTGTCTGGAATTAATCAATCGATTGGCACAATCGATTTGCACAACTTTATGAAAGTTCAAACATGCCATCAATCGCCTTGGTAAATCGATTGATACACTTATCAGAAAATAAATTGTGCAAGTCAGAGAGCCAGTTTGCCACAAATCGATTTGGCACATCGATTGTTTAATTCACTAAGACTGAACTGATAGTTTACATCGATTAGACAAATCGACTTGAACTCTTATTAAAAATGAAAATGTGCAAGTGAGTAGCTCACCTTGCAAACTAGTCGATTTGGCAAATCGATTATTCCATCATTTTCTTATGTTATGTTTTTGTCTACATCGATTGACCAAATCGAATGTGAATGTTCCAAAACCAAACCAATGCTAATAAATCGATTAGGCAAATCGACTTACCAAAATATACTTCAAAAAGAACTTGGTCTGGAACATCCATAATCGATTAGTTCAATCTACTTACTTACTTCTGTTATATTGAAGTTGGCATCAATCGACTTGGTAAATCGATTGCTTAAACCAACTTGTTGTAATGAGCTTCAGACTTAATTTTACAATCGGTTAGGCACATCGATTGGTGAAAATCACTGTGTCTCTGGAACCAGTGAAATCGATTGACTAAAGCGATTTGCACAAAAAGTTTTAGAAACAGAGACGACTGTAATGGTTGAATCGATTACATACATCGACTGTTTTGATCTCGTTGTTTGAACAAAACATCCCAAGTCGATTATGCACATCGATTCAGACATTCACTTTCATCATAGTCTGGAGAACTCATTTAAATGAATCGATTAGTTAAATCGATTATGTTGTGCAGTTTCAAGATTCAAGAAAAACAAGATTCGCGAAATCGATTGCATAAATCGATTAGGGTGCTTTATAACTTTAATGAATGGATTGGCTAAATCGATTCATATGTTGTTTTTCCTGAAACTATATAAACTGCTTTGGTACTCTTATTCTAAAAAGAATAATAGATTCATTAAACAATACAATAACTTTTGATAATTCATTGTCAGAGCTACGACACGTGAGATAACTCTTTCACAACCATTATCAATTGGAAATCCTTTCTCAATAATGGACAATCAACTTGTGATCATTGAAGATTGGAAAAGACTGATTTGAGAAAGATTACTTTTGGAAGAAGCGAGATCAAGATATTTGTATATTTGATTTGCTTCATGGTTTGTGATACTCTTTTGTAACAAATTACTTTGCGAAAATCCAGCTGCGACTGGTGGCGTTCTTCGGGGTTGAGGGCTGTCAACAAGAAGACGCTTGACTGAATTCTTGGTCAAGTTTATGGGACTTAAACTTGGGAATTCAGGGAAGGGAAGATAGAACGAGTAGAATAGTTTAAGATTGGTGCGAGGCACTGTGTGAAAATCTGTAAACTGATTCTAAAAAGGTTCTATTGGAAAGGCTGAGATCTTGTTGGATCTTAGGACTGGATGTAGGCTGTCAAGGGACAGCTGAACCAGGATAAATATTGGTGCAATCTTTCCTATCCCTCTTCTTTAATTTTCAGCATTGTTAATTACTTGTTTTGCATGCTCCTTGAATAAATCCTGTATGTGATTTTAAGTTTCCGTTGTGTTTGTAAATTGTATAATTGGTTCATAATTGGAATTGGGAATTATGTCTAACTAGTTGGAGTTGATCTTAATTCTCTTGTTATTAATCAAAAAGAAGTCATAGTTTTCCAACATTTGGTATTAGAGCCTGACTTTTTTAGAGAAAAACTCATAAAAGAAAATGACTTCTTTGGATTTCCTAGGGGAAGGAGCATCTCTAACCAGACCCCCTGCCTTTAATGGTACAACATACATGTACTGGAAAGAAAGAATGCTTATCTTTCTGGAAGCATGTGGGCTGGACATTTTAGATGCAGTGGAAAATGGTCCTTACATTCCTAAAATTGCAGGTATTGATGGATCATCATGCATTATCAAACCAAGAGCTGACTGGTCTGATGATGACAAAAAGAAAGTTGGTTACAATGCTAAAGCAAAGAATATCATAACATCAGCTTTAAGTGCAGAAGAATTCTTTAGAGTGTCAAACTGCAAGACTGCAAAGCAAATGTGGGACACTTTGCAAGAAACACATGAAGGTACTACAGATGTCAAACGGGCAAGAACAAATACACTTATGCACGAGTATGAACTTTTCTGCATGAAGAAAGATGAATCTATAAATGATCTACAAACCAGATTCACCCACATTATCAACAATCTACATGCCTTGGGAAAAATTGTGGATAATGAACAGCAGATAGGAAAAGTCATGAGGTGTTTGTCAAGAGAATGGCAACCCAAAATAACTGCCATTGTTGAGTCTAAAGATCTTGCCAACATGACTATAGCTACATTGTTTGGAAAACTGAGGGAGCATGAAATGGAATTACATAGACTCAATGAAGCTGAACTAGGTGACAGAAAACGAAAAGGGTTGTCGTTGAAAGCTCAAACAAGCCAGTCCAAATCTGAACATGAGAGCAGCTCAGATGAATCTAGCAGTGAAGATGATGAGGAACCTGAACTTGGACTACTTGTCAAAAAGTTTAAGAAATTTCTAAAAAGAAAAGACAGTAAATTCAGAAAAGAATCCAGCTCAAAGAACAATGACCGTAAAACAATCACATGTTATGAGTGTGGAAAAACTGGTCATATCAAGGCTGATTGTTACAAGATGCAGAACAAAAACAGAAATTCCAAAACTAAAGGCAAGGAACCAGTCTGGAAAAACAGAAAAGCATATGTTGCATGGAATGACAATGAAGAATCCTCTACATCTTCAGAAACTGAAGAAGCTAATTTGTGCCTCATGGCTAACACGGATTCGGAATCAGAAAGCGAGGTAAATTCACAATATAATCCTTCTTTTGATGAACTGCAAGATGCATTTAATGAATTGCATGATGAATATGTTAAATCTGTTAAGCAATTAATTAATACCAAGAAAATGCTTGAACAACAATGCATGTTGCATGATCAAATGAAAACTGATTATAGGAATATTGAGGACTTGTGTGAACAATTTGAAAAGGACTCGCATGATAAATCTGCCAAATGCATTGAACTTGAGAATTCTGTTGCATTATTAAAGTCTGATTTATTGAAACTTTCTAGTAGCAAAGATAAATTGAATAATATTCTTAGCAACTAGATAAGTGTCAACATAAAATCTGGACTTGGATATAACAAGAATATGCATGCTAATCATAATAAAAATAAACATGGCATAGGATATGGTAATGTTAATCATAACCAAAAATTTGTGAAACCTAGCCACATGCATAATGCTTTTGTCAAACCAAAACAGTATGTCTCCTCTACTGTCACTTGTCACTTTTGTTGTAGAAAAGGACATTTTGTCTACAACTGCAAATTAAAAAGACTTGCAAATAGAGGATACAAACAGATTTGGAGAATTAAGACAAAAGATGGTAAAACTGAACCCCCAGGACCCAATGTGAATTGGGGACCTAAATTCATTTTCTAATTGTATTGCAGGTATGCTTGAGATCCACTAAACACCAATGGTATCTTGATAGTGGATGCTCAAAGCACATGACAGGGGACAAGTCAATGTTTCTGTCCCTGAATTTAAAAGAAGATGGATTTGTAAAATATGGAGATAACAATAAAGGCAAGATATGCGGTGAAGGTAACATCGGAAACGAATCAACTGTCATAATTAAAAATGTCTTATATGTGGAAGGGCTGAAACATAATCTTCTAAGTATAAGTCAGCTATGTGACAATGGATTTCAAGTAAGCTTTTCACCACTTTCTTGCATAATTGAGAACAAGCATGATAAAAGCATGAAATTAGTAGGTGATAGAATTAATAACATTTACATGCTGGACTTGAATGCTATGCCTGCTGATTCTACTTGTTGCTTACTATCTAACGCTGATGAAACTTGGTTATGGCATAAACGCATTGCACACATTCATGTAGAACATTTAAATAGACTTGTTAGCAAGCAGCTAGTCATAGGCCTTCCCAATAGAAAGTTTTCTAAAGATAGGCTGTGTGATTCTTGTGTGAAGAGTAAGCTTGTCAAGTCTACTTTTCCCCCAGTTGATATGGTCAAAACCAATAGGGTTTTGCAACTTATCCACAAGGATTTGTTTGGACCATCTCAGATTAGAAGCTTTGGTGGCAACCTGTATGGATTTGTGTTAATTGATGACTATTCTAGATTTACTTGGACTTATTTTCTAACTCATAAAAGTGACACATTTTCTGTTTTCAAAAAGTTTGCAAACTTGGTTCAAAATGAAACAAGTCAGAAAATTATTTCTATCAAAAGTGATCATGGAGGTGAAATCCAAAATAATTCTTTTGACAAGTTTTGTGAAGAAAATGGCATTCAACATATGTATTCTGCCCCTAGAACACCACAGCAAAATGGTGTTGTAGAGAGGAAGAATAGGTCCCTAGAGGAGTTAGCTAGGACCATGTTGAAAGATTCAAATACTCCCAAGTATTTCTGGGCTGATGCAATTAACACTGCCACACATGTTGTCAACAGGGTTTAGATTAGGCCTATACTTAAGAAAACTCCTTATGAGTTGTTCAATGGTAGAAAGCCTAATATTGCTTACTTTAAAGTGTTTGGTTGCAAGTGTTTTGTCTTGAATAATGGTAAAGAACACCTAGGCAAGTTTGATCCCAAGTCAGATGAGGGTATCTTTCTAGGTTATTCCCAAACTAGCAAAGCCTATAGAATCTATAACAAGAGGACAAAAACAATTGAAGAATCTGTTCATGTGAGATTTGATGAAACTTTTAAAGAAAACTTGAACAACACTCCTTCTATTGTTAATGCCCCCTTAGATGAAGTTATAGATTTTGACCCTTTAGAACCCAAAGAACCTATACCTCCAGCAAACAGTGAGTGTGTTAAACCTATTAGAATAGATGAGTTACCTAAGGAGTGGATGTTCAATAGAAACCATCCCATAGATAACATCATAGGTGACATCTCCAAAGGGGTAGCTACTAGAAGGAACCTTGGACACTTTTGTAACCTAGCAGCCTTTGTATCTCAGATTGAGCCTAAGACCATTAAGGAAGCCTTGCTAGATAGTGAGTGGATACTTGCTATGCAAGAGGAGTTGAACCAGTTTGAGAGAAAACAAGTGTGGCAGCTAGTACCTAAACCAGAAAATAAGCACATCATAGGAACTAGGTGGGTTTTTAGAAACAAACTAAATGAGAATGGTGTGATCACAAGGAACAAAGCTAGGCTAGTAGCCAAGGGTTATAGTCAGGAAGAAGGGATAGACTTCGACGAAACCTACGCCCCTGTAGCTAGGTTAGAGGCTATTATGATTCTTCTGGCTTATGCTAGTATTATGGACTTTAAGCTATTTCAAATGGACGTTAAAAGTGCTTTTTTTGAATGGTGAAATCCATGAGGAGGTATATGTTAGTCAAACACCTGGATTTGAGAATCCAGATTTTCCTAACCATGTGTTTAAACTAACAAAAGCCCTCTATGGATTGAAACAAGCCCCTAGAGCTTGGTATGAAAAACTGAGCAACTTCCTCATTAATCAAAACTTTTTAAGAGGCAAAGTTGACAAAACTCTTTTCATTCAAACTAATGGCAAAGATATCTTGCTGGTCCAAGTTTATGTGGATGACTTAATCTTTGGATCAACAAATGACCAGTTGTGCAAAAATTTTGAAAATTTGATGAAAGGTCAATTTGAAATGTCTATGATGGGTGAACTGTCATACTTTTTGGGATTTCAAATTAACCAATCTAAGCAAGGTATCTTTATTAGCCAAACAAAGTATTGTAATGACTTAATAAAGAAATTTTCATTTGATAGCTTCAAGCCCATAGATACTCTTATGAGTCAAGGAAACCTTTTAGATAGAGATGACCTAGGCAAACCAGTGGATGTTTCAAGGTATAGAGGCATGATAGGATCATTGCTATATCTCACAGCAAGCAGGCCTGACATTATGTTCAGTGTTTGCATGTGTGCGAGGTATCAATCTAATCCTAAAGAGTCTCACCTTAGTGCGGTTAAGAGGATTTTCCGGTATTTAGTTGGGACTAGGAGCCTTGGGTTGTGGTATCCAAAGGGATCAACTTGTTGTTTGGTAGGTTACTCGGATTCAGACTTTGCAGGTTGCAAATTGGATAGGAAAAGTACCTCTGGTACTTGTCATTTGCTAGGTAATTCACTTGTGTCTTGGTTCAGCAAGAAACAAACCAGTATTGCCTTGTCAACAACTGAAGCTGAATACATTGCAGCTGGTAGTTGCTGTGCTCAGATCATGTGGATGAAGCAGCATTTGTTAGATTTCGGCGTGGACTTAGGAACTGTTCCCATCTTGTGCGACAACACAAGTGCGATCTGCATCACTAAGAATCCAGTTATGCATTCCAGGACCAAGCACATTGAGATTTGTCATCACTTCATCCGAGATCAGTTTCAAAGTGGCAACATCAAGTTAGAGTATGTCAACACAACTGAGCAGTTAGCAGACATATTCACCAAAGCCTTGCCAAAGGAAAGCTTCCATCACATAAGGATGAAACTAGGCATAATAGATCCTAATCAGATCTGAGTTATGTGTCTAATCGACTGGAACAATCGATTATCCTGTGGTTACACAGGAAAATGTTTTTACAAAATCGATTGCACAAGTCGACTTGACCCATAATATGTCTATTTTTCTTAAGTTTATGACTCGAAGTCGATTTGGAAAAGCGATTGTGTTATGTATGGTTGGAAACTTCATTCAAAATAATCGATTTGGACAATCGATGCTCTTGCAACCCAGTCTCTGGACTGATAGGAAAGGTTTCTGAACAAGCTCGAAATCGATTTGGGAAATCGATTGTCAGAATTGGTTTGAGTTTCTCTTTAAAAGGATCGATTTGGGTAATCGATGCTGTGAAAAGTGAGCTTCTGGTATGATTTGTAAGTTTTCTAAGCTAAGTCGAAATCGACGTGGGTAATCGATTTGTGGTCAACCTGATCAGTTCTTCACTCAAAGAAATCGATGTGGGAAATCGATGCTGAGATGAAACTCTACCTGATCTGTCATTTGAAGCTTCTGGGCTGATATGAAATCGATTCGGGAAATCGATTAAGTAATTGTGGACATCGATTTGGGTAATCAACTGACATTATTACCGTTACAGAGTTTTTTACTAGCCGTTACATGTGAGTTGCGTTTGATCTTCCCCAGCAACGGTAACTAAATCGATTGGGGAAATCGATTTACATACCCAGCAGTATAAAAGGAATAGTTTCAATCGAACCACAACATCGATTCATCTCTTTTCCAGCTCTCAAACCTCTGCAATCTCAGTTTTCTCTTCTTGTTCTGATCTACTCAACCTTCCTCTTTTCCCTCTCTACTTCAGATTAATCCTAAATCTCTAAAAATGGCAAGAGTTAAGCGCACATCACCATCTACACCCTCCACTTCATCTTCTTCAAGTACACCATCACCACCTCCAACTCTTTCAAAACGGGTTTCCATTCCAACACACAAGATTTCAGCACAAGACAAAGGTAAAATTATTGCTATAGACCAAGGGAAATCGAAGAAAAGGAAGGACCCTCCAACTGAAAAGTTGCTGGCTAATGCAATGAAGGAGGTAATCCAGAAGAAGAAGAAGAAGAAGGTTACTTCTTCAACTCCACAGAAGAAGTCTACACCCCAGAATAAAGCAACTCCTACACCAAAGGCCACTCAAAGCAAGTCAACTGAGGAATTCAAACTTCCTCAAGCGTTCATCAAGCGCAAGATTCATGAAGCAAGAGTTCTGGACTTCCAGTACTTCGACAGTGATGGTTTCACTTTTCAAAACCATCTCAGATTTCATGGTTTGGAAGATTTTCTATCCTGTTCTCTCGATGCTTATCCAAACCTGATTCGGGCATTTTACTCCATGTTCAAAATGACGGATTCTGGTTTCAAACAAACGGTGAAAAGCAAGAAAATTTCCATGACATACGAGGAGTTCTCGAACCTGTCGGGACTTCAGTACCATGGAAACACTGTCGATGGCAGCACCGAAGCTGACGCTGCTGATGACGGCTGGGAAGAGACTCTGGAGAGGCAACAAGTCGTGCAGGACCTGATGGTTGAAGGCTTTGTGGAATCCGTTTCACTTCCTATCGGCCAGATGAAGGTTCAGCATCGTATGCTGATGTATGCTCTCACCCGGATGCTCGTCCCACGCTCCGGCAATCATGCAGTTGTCCAAAGGTTGGACATAGTATTGATGTGGGGTCTATGCAAGGAGCTCAAGATGAGCTGGGCATGGATTGTGCTTCGCCACATGCAGGAAGCAGCACAAGGCAAGCTGGTGCTTCCGTATCCACAGCTAATCACTATGATTCTCACCAACTTCAAGGTCTCTCTAAAGGGTGAAGAAGTGTCCAAAACCACTCTGACATTTGGCGAATCCATTGTGAACCAAATGCAGCTACGTAAGCTGAATGGAATCTGGAGTAGACCTCAAGCTACTGCTGAACCAACCCAGCAAAGTGTTGAACCACCTGCTGCTGAGCCTGTTTCAGCTGGGTCTGAGGTCCTCTCTAAACTCCTTGAGTTTATGGCAGCTCAGGCGACTCACAACTCCAAAATGGAGGAGCTGAATGTAAGGATGGTTGCTGCAATTCCGGAGATCCAAGCCAACCAGAATCAGATGGCACAGGACATAGCAGCAATTCAGGAACATTTGGGCATTAAGTTGTCCTTCAGCGATGTTGCTGAAATTGGAAGGCAAGCAGCTGAAGAGCATACTCCTACTCATGTAGAGGTTGCTATGACTCATGTTGAGGAGACACCTGCTGAGGGTAATACAGCGGTCTCAACCTCATCCCCTGCTAATAATGAGGATCAGCCAACCATAGATGTTTAGGACCTTAGTTTCTTTTTGGCGTTTGTTTATCTATGTTGCCTTTCTGTGTAATTTTGTCTTTTTTGTTGGTTGTACTCTGTTGATAAATGAATATAAGTGTTTTTGAAGTTAATTGCTTGTGTTAATCGCTGCATTGCATTTCATTTCATTTCATCTTCATGACTTCAAATGCGTGCCATACTATGTTTGATTCTGTTTATTGCACTGATAAAAGTTTCTTTTGGTTATAATCGTAATAAACACTTGTTACTAATCCTTTACGTTTTTCAGAAATTCTTTTGCTACCATCTCAGGGGGAGCAAAATTGTTTTTTTTTCTCCTTTTTGACTTATTTAACAAAAGGGGGAGTGAAGTTTTTATAACTTGATTAGTACTAACACAGTGGTATCTTATCTTATATATACTGTGTTCTGCAATTTGCTTGGGTATACATACTCAGGGGGAGCTAAACTGTTATTTCAGCATATTCCCTTGAAATGTTTCTCAAGTTTATAAAAAAATTGATATTTGTCAATTAAATCAAAAAGGGGGAGATTGTTAGAAATATGGCTATTTGTTAGACATATGTTCTCTCGTTTTTGAAGTTCTTGACAAACATACACTTGTAAAAATAAAAACCTAACAGTGTGAATTGAGAAAATTTCAGGAAAAATCCGTTCAATCCTACAAGCTTGAAACATTGCTTGGAACTCAAGAAATCAACAAAACCTTGAAGATCTACAAGCAAATCGATTAGTAAAATTGATTCTGAAAAAGGGTTGATTGTTATTACACTGTCTGGAATTAATCAATCGATTGGCACAATCGATTTGCACAACTTTATGAAAGTTCAAACATGCCATCAATCGCCTTGGTAAATCGATTGATACACTTATCAGAAAATAAATTGTGCAAGTCAGAGAGCCAGTTTGCCACAAATCGATTTGGCACATCGATTGTTTAATTCACTAAGACTGAACTGATAGTTTACATCGATTAGACAAATCGACTTGAACTCTTATTAAAAATGAAAATGTGCAAGTCAGTAGCTCACCTTGCAAACTAGTCGATTTGGCAAATTGATTATTCCATCATTTTCTTATGTTATGTTTTTGTCTACATTGATTGACCAAATCGAATGTGAATGTTCCAGAACCAAACCAATGCTAATAAATCGATTAGGCAAATCGACTTACCAAAATATACTTCAAAAAGAACTTGGTCTGGAACATCCATAATCGATTAGTTCAATCTACTTACTTACTTCTGTTATATTGAAGTTGGCATCAATCGACTTGGTAAATCGATTGCTTAAACCAACTTGTTGTAATGAGCTTCAGACTTAATTTTACAATCGGTTAGGCACATCGATTGGTGAAAATCACTGTGTCTCTGGAACCAGTGAAATCGATTAACTAAAGCGATTTGCACAAAAGGTTTTAGAAACAGAGACGACTGTAATGGTTGAATCGATTACATACATCGACTGTTTTGATCTCGTTGTTTGAACAAAACATCCCAAGTCGATTATGCACATCGATTCAGACATTCACTTTCATCATAGTCTGGAGAACTCATTTAAAAGAATCGATTAGTTAAATCGATTATGTTGTGCAGTTTCAAGATTCAAGAAAAACAAGATTCGCGAAATCGATTGCATAAATCGATTAGGGTGCTTTATAACTTTAATGAATGGATTGGCTAAATCGATTCATATGTTGTTTTTCCTGAAACTATATAAACTGCTTTGGTACTCTTATTCTAAAAAGAATAATAGATTCATTGAACAATACAATAACTTTTGATAATTCATTTTCAGAGCTACAACACGTGAGATAACTCTTTCACAACCATTATCAATTGGAAATCCTTTCTCAATAATGGACAATCAACTTGTGATCATTGAAGATTGGAAAAGACTGATTTGAGAAAGATTACTTTTGGAAGAAGCGAGATCAAGATATTTGTATATTTGATTTGCTTCATGGTTTGTGATTCTCTTTTGTAACAAATTACTTTGCGAAAATCCAGCTGCGACTGGTGGCGTTCTTCGGGGTTGAGGGCTGTCAACAAGAAGACGCTTGACTGAATTCTTGGTCAAGTTTATGGGACTTAAACTTGGGAATTCAGGGAAGGGAAGATAGAACGAGTAGAATAGTTTAAGATTGGTGTGAGGCACTGTGTGAAAATCTGTAAACTGATTCTAAAAAGGTTCTATTGGAAAGGCTGAGATCTTGTTGGATCTTAGGACTGGATGTAGGCTGTCATGGGACAGCTGAACCAGGATAAATATTGGTGCAATCTTTCCTATCCCTCTTCTTTCATTTTCAGCATTGTTAATTACTTGTTTTGCATGCTCCTTGAATAAATCCTGTATGTGATTTTAAGTTTCCGCTGTGTTTGTAAATTGTATAATTGGTGCATAATTGGAATTGGGAATTATGTCTAACTAGTTGGAGTTGATCTTAATTCTCTTGTTATTAATCAAAAAGAAGTCATAGTTTTCCAACAATATCCGTAGGTAAAAGCAAATGTTTATCGCAACGAAAAAAAATTTGTCGCTATACCGTATAGCCACGACAAAAACCCGTAGGGATTGGGTAATTATATATCACGAAAAAAAACCCCGTCGGTATAGGTAATTTTGCCTATCCCTATGATTTTTATACATTTACCTACATATTTTCACTGTCGCTAAACGTTCAATTTCTTGTAGTGCTAGTCTTTTTCTTGTCCAATTAGGGTTTTTAAGCAATCTAGTGCATCCAACAAGATCATTTGTGTCATTGGATGTACATTTAGGTCATTTTCGTCTTCCCTAGGTTTATTCTTGTCCAATTAGGGTTTTTAACCAATCTTGTGCATTCAATAAGTTCATTTGTGTCCTTGGATGAACATTTAGGTCATTTTCGTCCTCCCTAAGCTTATTCTTGTCCATTTAGGTCATTGGATGAACATTTGTGCCAATCTTGTGCATCCAATAGGTGTGTTTGTATCATTGGATAAACATTTAGGTCATTTTGTTCATCCCTAGGCTTATTCTAGTCCAATTAGGGTTTTTAACCTATATTGTGCATCCAATAAGTTCATTTGTGTCATTGGACGAACATTTTGGTCATTTTCCTCCCCTCTAGGCTTATTCTAGCCCAATTAGGGTTTTTAACCAATCTTGTGCATCCGATAAGTTCATTTGTGTCATTGGATTAACATTTAGGTCATTTTCGTCCTCCATAGGTTTATTCTTGTCCAATTAGGGTTTTTAAGCAATCTTGTGCATCCAATAGGTGTGTTTGTGTCATTGGATGAATATTTTGGTCATTTTCATCCTCCCTAGTTTTATTCTTGTCCAGTAACGGTTTTTAAGCAATCTTGTGCATCAAATAAGTTCATTTGTGTCATTTGATGTACATTTAGGTCCTTTTTCTCCTCCTTAGGCTTATTCTTGTCCAATTAGGGTAATTAACCAATCTTGTACATCCAATAAGTTCATTTGTGTCATTGGATGAATATTTAGATCTTTTCTGTCCTCCTTAGTCTTTTTATTGTCCAATTAGGGGTTTTAAGCAATCTTGTGCATCAAATAAGTTAATTTGTGTCATTCAATGTACGTTTAGCTCATTTTGTCCTCCCTAGGCTTATTCTTGTCCAATAAGGGTGATTATCCATTCTTATGCATCCAATAAGTTCATTTGTGCCATTGGATGATCATTTAGGTCATTTTCGTCCTGTCTAGGCTTATTCATGCCCAATTAGGGTTTTTAAGCAATCTTGTGCATCCAAAAAGTTCATTTGTGTCATTGGATTAACATTTAGGTAATTTCTGTCCTCCCTAGGCTTATTCTTGCCCAATTAGGGTTTTTAACCAATCTGGTACATCCAATAAGTTCGTTTGTGTCATCAGATGAACATTTAGGTCTTTTTTGTCCTCCCTAGTCTTTTTCTTGTCCAATTAGGGTTTTTAAGCAATCTAGTGCATCAGACAAGATCATTTGTGTTATTGGATGTACATATAGGTCATTTTCGTCTTCCCTAGGTTTATTCTTGTCCAGTTAAGGTTTTTTACCAATCTTGGGCATCCAATAAGTTCATTTATGTCATTGGATGTACATTTCGAGCATTTTCATCCTCCTTAGGCTCATTCTTGTCCAATTAGTATTTTAAACCAATTCAGTGCATTCAATTAGTTCATTTGTGTCATCGGATAAACATTTAGGTCATTTTCATCCTCCAAAAGCTTATTCATGTCCATTTAGGGTTTTAACCTATCTTGTGCATCCAATAGGTGTGTTTGTATCATTAAATAAACATTTCGGTCATTTTGTTCATCCCTAGGCTTATTGTTGTCCAATTAGGATTTTTTACCTATATTGGGCATCCAATAAGTTCATTTGTGTCATTGGATTAACATTTAGGTCATTTTCGTCCTCCTTAGGTTTATTCTTATCCAATTATGGTTTTTAAACAATCTTGTGCATCCAATAAGTTCATTTGTGTCATTGGATGTACATTTAGATCATTTTTGTCCTCCTTAGGCTCATTATTGTCCAATTAGGGTTTTTAACCAATCTTGTGCATCCAATTACTTCATTTGTGTCATTGGATTGACATTTAGGTCATTATGGTCCTCCCAAGGCTTATTCTTTTCCAATTTGGGTTTCTAACCAATCTTGTGCATACAATAAGTTCATTTAAGTCATTGGATGAACATTTAGGTCATTTTCGTCCTCACTAGGCTTATTGTTGCCCAATTTGGATTTTTAAGCAATCTCGTGCATCCAACAAGTTCATTTGTGTCAATCGATGTACATTTAGGTCATTTTCGTCCTCCCTAGGCTTATTCTCGTGCAACTAGGGTTTTTAACCAATCTTGTGCATCAAACAAGTTCATTTTTGTCATTGGATTAACATTTAGGTCATTTTCGTCCTCCCTAGGCATATTCTTGTTCAATTAGGGTTTTTGACCAATCTTGTGGATTCAATAGGTGTGTTTGTGTCATTAGATAATCAATTAGGTCATTTTCATCCTCCCTAGGCTTATTCTTGGGCCATTCAGGTTTTTAACGAATCATGTGCATCCAGTAAGTTAATTTGTGTCATTGGATGAATAATAAGGTCATTTTCGTCCTCCCTAGGCTTATTCTTGTACAATTAGGGTTTTTGACACATCTTGTGAATCCAATAAGTTGATTTGTGTCATTGGAATAACATATAGGCCATTTTCGTCCTCCCCAGGCTTATTTTTGCGCAATTACGGTTTTTAACCAATCTTGTCCAATTAGGGTTTTAACCAATCTTGTGAATCCATTAAGTTCATTTGTGTCTTTGGATTAACATTTAGGTCATTTTCGTCCTCCCTAGGCTTATTCTTGTGCAATTAGGGTGTTTAACCAATCATGTGCATCCAATAAGTTCATTTGTGTTAGTGGAATACCATTTAGGTCATTTTCGTCCTCTTTAGGCATATTCTTTCCAATTAGATTTTTTAACCAATCTTGTGCATCCAATAGGTGTATTTGTGTCATTGGATGAACATTTATGTCATTTTCCTCCTCCATAGGCTTATTCTTGTCCAATTTGGGTTTTTAACCAATCTTGTGCATCCAACAGGTATGTTTGTGTCCTTTGATAAACAATTAGGTCATTTTCGTCCTCTCTAGGCTTATTCTTGTCCAATTTGTGTTTTTAACAAATCTTGTGCATCCAATAAGTTCATTTGTGTCATCGGATTAACATTTAGGTCATTTTCGTCCTCCCTATGCATATTCTTGTCCAATTAGGGTTTTTAACCAATCTTATGCATCCAATAGATGTGTTTGTGTCATTGGATGAACATTTAGGTCATTTTCATCCTCCATAGGCTTATTCTTGTCCAATTAGGGTTTTTAACCAATCATGTGCATCCAATAAGTTCATTTGTATCATTGGTTTAACATTTAGGTCATTTTCGTCCTCCCTATGCATATTCTTGTCCAATTAGGGTTTTTAACCAATCTTATGCATCCAATAGGTGTATTTGTGTCATTGGATGAACATTTAGGTCATTTTCATCCTCCATAGGCTTATTCTTGTCCAATTAGGGTTTTTAACCAATCATGTGCAGCCAATAAGTTCATTTGTGTCATTGGATTAACATTTAGGTCATTTTCGTCCTCCCTAGGCTTATTCTTGTACAATTAGGTTTTTTGTCACATCTTGTGAATCCAATAAGTTCATTTGTGTCATTGGAATAACATATAGGTCATTTTCGTCCTTCCTAGGCTTATTCTTGTGCAATTAGGGTTTTTAACCAATCTTGTGCATCCAATAAGTTCATTTGTGTTAGTGGATTAACATTTAGGTCATTTTCGTCCTCTTTAGGCATATTCTTTCCAATTAGGGTTTTTAACCAATCTTGTGCATCCAATAGGTGTGTTTTTGTCATTGGATGAACAATTATGTCATTTTCGTCCTCCCTAGGCTTATGCTTGTGCAATTAGGGTTTTTAACCAATCTTGTGCATCGAATAAGTTCATTTGTGTCATTCGGTTAACATTTAGGTCATTTTGGTTCTCCATAGGCATATTCTTAAGCAATTAGGGTTCTTAACCAATCTTATGCATCCAATAGGTGTATTTGTGTCATTGGATGAACATTTAGGTCATTTTCATCCTGCATTATCTTATTCTTGTCCAATTACGGTTTTTAACCAATCTTGTGCATCCAACAAGTGTGTTTGTGTCATTGGATGAACAATTAGGTCATTTTTGTCGTCTCTAGGCTTATTCTTGTCCAATTAGTGTTTTTAACCTATATTGTGCATCCAATAAGTTCATTTGTGTCATTGGATTAACATTTAGGTCATTTTTGTCCTCCCTATTCATATTCTTGTCCAATTAGTGTTTTTAACCAATCTTATGCATCCAATAGGTGTATTTGTGTCGTCGGATGAACATTTAGGTCATTTTCATCCTCCATAGGCTTATTCTTGTCCAATTAGGTTTTTTAACCAATCATGTCCATCCAATAAGTTCATTTGTGTCATTGGATTAACATTTAGGTCATTTGCGTCCTCCCTAGGCTTATTCTTGTCCAATTAGTGTTTTTAACCAATCTTGTGCATCCAACAGGTGTGTTTGTGTCATTGGATGAACAATTAGGTCATTTTCGTCCTCCCTAGGCTAATTCTTGTCCAATTAGGGTTTTTAACCAATCTTGTGCATCCAATAAGTTCATTTGTGTCATTGGATTAACATTTAGGTCATCTTCGTCCTCCCTATGCATATTCTTGTCCAATTAGGGTTTTTAACCAATCTTATGCATCCAATAGGTGTATTTGTGTCGTTGGATGAACATTTAGGTCATTTTCATCCCCCATAGGCTTATTCTTGTCCAATTTGGGTTTTTAACCAATCATGTCCATCCAATAAGTTCATTTGTATCATTGGATTAACATTTAGGTCATTTGCGTCCTCCCTAGGCTTATTCTTGTCCAATTAGGGATTTCAACCAATCTTGTGCATCCAATATGTGTGTTTGTGTCTTCGGATGATCAATTAGGTCATTTTCGTCCTCCCTCGGCTTATTCCTGTCCAATTAGGGTTTTTAACCAATCTTGTGCATCCAATAGGTGTGTTTGAGTCATTGGATGTTCAATTAGGTCATTTTCATCCTCCGTAGGCTTATTCTTGGGCAATTCAAGTTTTTAACGAATCATGTGCATCCGATAAGTTAATTTGTGTCATTGGTTGAATAATAAGGTCATTTTCGTCCTCCCTAGGCTTATTCTTGTACAATTAGGTTTTTTGTCACATCTTGTGAATCGAATAAGTTCATTTGTGTCATTGGAATAACATATAGGTCATTTTCGTCCTCCCTAGGCTTATTCTTGTGCAATTAGGGTTTTTAACCAATCTTGTGCATCCAATAAGTTCATTTGTGTTAGTGGATTAACATTTAGGTCATTTTCGTCCTCTTTAGGCATATTCTTTCCAATTAGGGTTTTTAACCAATCTTGTGCATCCAATAGGTGTGTTTTTGTCATTGGATGAACAATTATGTCATTTTCGTCCTCCGTAGGCTTTTGCTTGTGCAATTAGGGTTTTTAACCAATCTTGTGCATCGAATAAGTTCATTTGTGTCATTCCGTTAACATTTAGGTCATTTTGGTTCTCCATAGGCATATTCTTAAGCAATTAGGGTTCTTAACCAATCTTATGCATCCAATAGGTGTATTTGTGTCATTGGATGAACATTTAGGTTATTTTCATCCTGCATTATCTTATTCTTGTCCAATTAGGGTTTTTAACCAATCTTGTGCATCCAACAAGTGTGTTTGTGTCATTGGATGAACAATTAGGTCATTTTTGTCGTCTCTAGGCTTATTCTTGTCCAATTAGTTTTTTAACCAATCTTGTGCATCCAATAAGTTAATTTGTGTCATTGGATTAACATTTAGGTCATTTTTGTCCTCCCTATTCATATTCTTGTCCAATTAGTGTTTTTAACCAATCTTATGCGTCCAATAGGTGTATTTGTGTCGTCGGTTGAACATTTAGGTCATTTTTATCCTCCATAGGCTTATTCTTGTCCAATTATGGTTTTTAACCAATCATGTCCATCCAATAAGTTCATTTGTATCATTGGATTAACATTTAGGTCATTTGCGTCCTCCCTAGGCTTATTCTTGTCCAATTAGTGTTTTTAACCAATCTGGTGCATCCAACAGGTGTGTTTGTGTCATTGGATGAACAATTAGGTCATTTTCGTCCTCCCTAGCCTTATGCTTGTCCAATTAGGGTTTTTAACCAATCTTGTGCATCCAATAAGTTCATTTGTGTCATTGGATTAACATTTAGGTCATTTTCGTCCTCCCTATGCATATTCTTGTCCAATTAGGGTTTTTAACCAATCTTATGCATCCAATAGGTGTATTTGTTTCGTTGGATGAACATTTAGGTCATTTTCATCCTCCATAGGCTTATTCTTGTCCAATTAGGGTTTTTAACCAATCATGTCCATCCAATAAGTTCATTTGTATCATTGGATTAACATTTAGGTCATTTGCGTCCTCCCTAGGCTTATTCTTGTCCAATTAGTGTTTTTAACCAATCTTGTGCATCCAACAGGTGTGTTTGTGTCATTGGATGAACAATTAGGTTATTTTCGTCCTTCCTAGGCTTATTCTTGTCCAATTAGTTTTTTTAATCAATCTTGTGCATCCAATAAGTTCATTTGTGTTATTGGATTAACATTTAGGTCATTTTCGTCCTCCCTAGGCTTATTCTTGTCAAATTAGGGTTTTTAACCCGTCTTGTGCTTCCATTAGGTTTGTCTATGTCATTGGATGAACATTTAGGTCTTCTTTGTTCTCCATAGGCTTATTCTTGTCCAATTAGGGTTTTTAACCAATCTTGTGAATCCAACAAGTTCATTTGTGTCATTGGATGTAAATTTAGGTCATTTTCGTCCTCCCTAGGTTTATTCTTGTCCAATTTGGGTTTTTTTTTACCAATCTTGTGCATCCAATAACATTTAGGTCATTTTTGTCCTTCCTAGGCTTATTCTTGTGCAATTAGGGTTTTTAACCAAACTTGTGCATCTAGTAAGTTCATTTGTGTTAGAGGATTAACATTTAGGTCATATTCATCCTCCCTAGGGATATCCTGGTCCAATTAGAGTTTGTAACCAATCTTGTGCATCCAATAGGCGTGTTTGTGTCATTGGATGAACAATTAAGTCATTTTCGTACTCCCTAGGCTTAGTCTTGTCCAATTAGGGTTTTTAACCAATCTTGTACATCCAATAAGTTCATTTGTGTCGTTGGATTAACATTTAGGACATTTTCGTCCTCCCTAGGCAGAGTCTTGTCCATTTAAGATTTTTAAACAATCTTGTGCATCCAATAGGTGCGTTTGTGTCATCCAATGATCAATTAGGTCATTTTGGTCCTCCCTAGGCTTATTCTTGTCCAATTAGGGTTTTTAACCAATCTTGTGCATCCAATAGGTGTGTTTGTGTCATTGGATGAACATTTAGGTCATTTTCGTCATCCCTAGGGTTATTCTTGTCCAATTAGGGTTTTTAACAAATAGGTCTGTTTGTGTCATTGGATGAACATTTAGGTCATTTTCGTTCTCCCTAGGGTTATTCTTGTCGATGGTTTTTAACAAAATTGTGCATCCAATAAGTTCATTTGTGTCATTGGATTAACATTTAGGTCATTTTCGTCCACCCTAAGCATATTCTGTGTCATTGGATGATCAATTAGGTCATTTTAATCCACCCTAGGCTTATTCTTGTGCAATTCGGGTTTTTAACCAATCTTGTGCATCCAATAAGTTCATTTGCGTCATTGGATGATCAATTAGGTCAATTTCGTCTTCCCTAGGCTTATTCTTGTGCAATTACGGTTTTTAACCAATCATGTGCATCCAATAAGTTCATTTGTGTCATTGGATTAACATTTAGGTCATTTTCGTCCTCCCTAAGCATATTCTTGTCCAAATGGGTTTTTAAACAATCTTGTGCATCCAATAGGCGTTTCTGTGTCATTGGATGATCAATTAGGTCATTTTAATCCACCCTAGGCTTATTCTTGTGCAATTCGGTTTTTTAACCAATCTTGTGCATCCAATAAGTTCATTTGTGTCATTGTATTAACATTTAGGTCATTTTCGTCCTCCCTATGCATATTCTTGTCCAATTAGGGTTTTTAACCAATCTTATGCATCCAATAGGTGTATTTGTGTCGTTGGATGAATATTTAGGTCATTTTCATCCTCCATAGGCTTATTCTTGTCCAATTAGTGTTTTTAATCAATCTTGTGCATCCAATAAGTTCATTTGTGTCATTGGATTAACATTTAGGTCATTTTCGTCCCCCCTAGGCTTATTCTTGTCAAATTAGGGTTTTTACCCCGTCTTGTGCTTCCATTAGGTTTGTCTATGTCATTGGATAAACATTTAGGTCTTCTTTGTCCTCCATAGGCTTATTCTTGTCCAATTAGGGTTTTTAACCAATCTTATGAATCCAATAAGTTCATTTGTGTTAGTGGAGTAACATTTAGGTCATTTTCGTCCTCTTTAGGCATATTCTTTCCAATTAGGGTTTTTAACCAATTTTGTGCATCCAATAGGTGTGTTTTTGTCATTGGATGAATAATTATGTCATTTTCGTCCTCCCTAGGCTTATGCTTGTGCAATTAGGGTTTTTAACCAATCTTGTGCATCGAATAAGTTCATTTGTGTCATTCGGTTAACATTTAGGTCATTTTGGTTCTGCCTAGGCATATTCTTAAGCAATAAGGGTTCTTAACCAATCTTATGCATCCAATAGGTGTATTTGTGTCATTGGATGAACATTTAGGTCATTTTCATCCTGCATTATCTTATTCTTGTCCAATTAGGGTTTTTAACCAATCTTGTGCATCCAACAGGTGTGTTTGTGTCATTGGATGAACAATTAGGTCATTTTCGTCGTCTCTAGGCTTATTCTTGTCCAATTAGTGTTTTTAACCAATCTTGTGCATCCAATAAGTTCATTTGTGTCATTGGATAAACATTTAGGTCATTTTTGTCCTCCCTATTCATATTCTTGTCCAATTAGTGTTTTTAACCAATCTTATGCATCCAATAGGTGTATTTGTGTCGTTGGATGAACATTTAGGTCATTTTCATCCTCCATAGGCTTATTCTTGTCCAATTAGGGTTTTTAACCAATCATGTCCATCCAATAAGTTCATTTGTATCATTGGATTAACATTTAGGTCATTTGCGTCCTCCCTTGGCTTATTCTTGTCCAATTAATGTTTTTAACCAATCTTGTGCATCCAAGAAGTGTGTTTGTGTCATTGGATGAACAATTAGGTCATTTTCGTCCTCCCTAGGCTTATTCTTGTCCAATTAGGGTTTTTAACCAATCTTGTGCATCCAATAAGTTCATTTATGTCATTGGATTAACATTTAGGTCATTTTCGTCCTCCCTATGCATATTCTTGTCCAATTAGGGTTTTTAACCAATCTTATGCATCCAATAGGTGTATTTGTGTCGTTGGATGAACATTTAGGTCATTTTCATCCTCCATAGGCTTATTCTTGTCCAATTAGTGTTTTTAACCAATCATGTCCACCCAATAAGTTCATTTGTATCATTGGATTAACATTTAGATCATTGGCGTCCTCCCTAGGCTTATTCTTGTCCAACTAGTGTTTTTAACCAATCTTGTGCATCCAACAGGTGTGTTTGTGTCATTGGATGAACAATTAGGTCGTCCTCCCTAGGCTTATTCTTGTCCAATTGGTGTTTTTAATCAATCTTGTGCATCCAATAAGTTCATTTGTGTCATTGGATTAACATTTTGGTCATTTTCGTCCTTCCTAGGCTTATTCTTGTGCAATTAGGGTTTTTAATCAAATTTGTGCATCCAGTAAGTTCATTTGTGTTAGTGGATTAACATTTAGGTCATTTTCATCCTCCCTAGGCATATTCTGGTCTAATTAGAGTTTTTAACCAATCTTGTGCATCCAATAGGCGTGTTTGTGTCATTGGATGAACAATTAGGTCATTTTCGTACTCCTTAGGCAGAGTCTTGTCCATTTAAGGTTTTTAAACAATCTTGTGCATCCAATAGGTCGTTTGTGTCATCCGATGATCAATTAGGTCATTTTGGTCCTCCCTAGGCTTATTCTTGTCCAATTAGGGTTTTTAACCAATCTTGTGCATCCAATAGGTGTGTTTGTGTCATTGGATGAACATTTAGGTCATTTTCGTCATCCCTAGGGTTATTCTTGTCCAATTAGTGTTTTTAACCAATAGGTCTGTTCGTGTCATTGGATAAACATTTAGGTCATTTTCGTTCTCCCTAGGGTTTTTCTTGTCCAATTAGGGTTTTTAACCAATCTTGTGCATCCAATAAGTTCATTTGTGTCATTGGATTAACATTTAGGTCATTTTCGTCCTCCCTAAGCATATTCTTGTCCAAATGTGGTTTTTAAACAATCTTGTGCATCCAATAGGCGTTTCTGTGTCATTGGATGATCAATTAGGTCATTTTAATCCACCCTAGGCTTATTCTTGTGCAATTCGGGTTTTTAACCAATCTTGTGCATCCAATAAGTTCATTTGCGTCATTGGATGATTAATTAGGTCATTTTCGTCTTCCCTAGGCTTATTCTTGTGCAATTACGGTTTTTAACCAATCATGTGCATCCAATAAGTTCATTTGTGTCATTGGATTAACATTTAGGTCATTTTCGTCCTCCCTAAGCATATTCTTGTCCAAATGGGGTTTTTAAACAATCTTGTGCATCCAATAGGCGTTTCTGTGTCATTGGATGATCAATTAGGTCATTTTAATCCACCCTAGGCTTATTCTTGTGCAATTCGGGTTTTTAACCAATCTTGTGCATCCAATAAGTTCATTTGTGTCATTGGATTAACATTTAGGTCATTTTCGTCCTCCCTAGGCATATTCTTGTCCAATTAGGGTTTTTAAACAATCTTGTGCATCCAATAGGTTTGTTTGTGTCATCGGAAGATGAATTAGGTCATTTTTGTTCTCCCTATGCTTATTCTTGTCCAAGTCGGGTTTTTAACCAATCTTGTGCATCCAATAGGTGTGTTTCTGTCATTGGATGATCAATTAGGTAATTTTTCGTCCTCCCTTGGTTTATTATTGTGTAGTTAGGGTTTTTAACCAATCTTGTGCATCCAAAAGTTCATTTGTGCCATTGGATTAACATTTAGGTAATTTTCGTCTTCCCTAGGAATAGTCTTGTGCATTTAGGGTTTTTAACCAATCTTGTGCATCCAATAGGTGTGTTTGTGTCATTAGATGATCAATTAGGTCATTTTCGTCCTCCCTAGGCTTATTCTTGTCCAATTACGGTTTTTAACCAATCTTGTGCATCCAACAGGTGTGTTTGTGTCATTGGATGAACAATTAGGTCATTTTCGTCCTCCATAGGCTTATTCTTGTCCAATTAGTGTTTTTAACCAATCTTGTGCATCCAATAAGTTCATTTGTGTCATTGGATTAACATTTAGGTCATTTTCGTCCTCGCTATGCATATTCTTGTCCAATTAGGGTTTTTAACCAATCTTATGCATCCAATAGGTGTATTGGTGTCATTGGATGAACATATAGGTCATTTTCATCCACCCTAGGTTTATTCTTGTCCAATTAGGGTTTTTAACCCGTGTTGTGCTTCCATTAAGTGTGTTTATGTCATTGGATGAACATTTAGGTCTTCTTCGTCCTCCCTAGGCTTATTCTTATTTAATTAGGGTTTTTAACCAATCTTGTGAATCCAATAAGTTCATTTGTGTCATTGGATTAACATTTAGGCCATTTTCGTCCTCCCTAGGCTTATTCTTGTGCAATTAGGGTTTTTATCCAAACTTGTCATTCCAATAAGTTCATTTGTGTTAGTGGATTAACATGTAGGTCATTTTCGTCCTCCCTAGACATATTCTGGTCCTCCCTGAAATTTTTCTCAGTTCACAATGTCAGATTTATTTCAAGATGTATGTTTGTCAATAATATCAAAAACGAACATATGTCCAACAATCTCCCCCTTTTTGATTTAAGTGACAAACATGCAATTTTAACTTGAGAAACATTTCAAATCACAATGTAGTAAAGCTCCCCCTAAATATGAGTACCATTCATTTCATATAGTGAAATGAGGGTTGGAGTTACCATAGACATATCACTGGCATCAGAACTATTAGAAAACCATCAAGCCATATGAAATATAAAATAAACATTGCTTTGCAAGTTAGAAATTTCTCTCCCCCTTTGTCAATTAAGTCAAAAAGAGGCAAAGGAGAGAAGTTTGCTCCCCTTGTGTTGGTAGCAAACCTGAAAACTGAAATGCTGCTATACATTGAAACTTGAAAACAGATTAGTAACAAGAGCAGAAAATTCAGTATGAGCATTAACTTAACAAAAGTTGTATCATTTTAATAAACAGAAACTGATTATGGCATGCACTAGAGATATGCAAAATGAAATGCAACAGTCACTAAGATCAAGAAACTCATCTATTCAATTCATTCATAAAAAAAAAATCATACAATCAATTGAAATATTACATAGAATAGAGCAAAACAGAAAACAAAACAACTAGGAAAACTAAAGTCCTAAACATCTAAAGTTTGTTGACCCTCATTATTATCTGGGGATGAGGCTGAGACTGCTGTATTACCCTCAGCTGGTGTCTCCTCATCATCAGTTTCAGCAACCTCTAACTGTGTCGGAGTTGGTTCTTCAGCCGCTTGTCTTCCGATTTCAGCAACATCGCTGAAGGACAACTTAATGCCCAGATGTTCCTGAATTGCTACTATATCTTGCGCCATCTTTTGCTGATTTGATTGTATCTTCTGAATCGCAGCATCCATTGTTTCATTCAATGCCTCCATCTTGGCATTGTGAGCCATTTGAGCTGCCATAAATTCAAGCAGCTTGGAGAGCACCTCGGACCCTGCTGAAACTGACTCAGCAGCTGGTGGTTCAACACTTTGCTGGGTTGGTTCAGCATTGGCTTGAGGTCGTCCCCAAACGCCATTCACCTTGCGCATCTGCATTTGGTTCACGATGGATTCACCAAATGTCAGAATGGTCTAGGATAATTCTTCACCCTTCACAGCTACCTTGAAGTGGGTGAGAATTTTTGTGAATTGCATCAGCCCAGAAATACTTGGGAGTATTTGAATCTTTCAACATGGTCCTAGCTAACTCCTCTAAAGACCTATTCTTTCTCTCCACTACACCATTTTGTTGTGGTGTCCTAGGGGCTGAATACATATGATGATTGCCATTCTCTTAACATTAAGAATCAAAAGAATCATTTTGGAATTCACCTCCATGATCACTTTTGATAGACATAATTTTCTGACTTGTTTCATTTTGAACTATGTTTGCAAACTTTTTGAAAACAGAAAATGCTTCACTTTTTTGAGTCAGAAAATAAGTCCATGTGAATCTAGAATAGTCATCAATTAACACTAATCCATACAGGTTACCCCCAAAACTTCTTACTTGGGATTGTCTAAACAAATCCTTGTGGATAAGTTGCAAAACCCTATTGGTTTTGACCATATCTATTGGGGGAAAAGAAGACTTGACAAGCTTTTTTTTCTCACAAGAATCACACAGCCTATCTTTAGAAAACTTTCTATTAGGAAGACCTATGACTAACTGCTTGCTAACAAGTCTATTCAAATGATCAATTTGAATGTGTGCAATGCGTTTATGCCATAACCATGTTTCATCAGCATTTGATAATAAGCAACAAACAAAATTAGTAGTCATAGCAGTCATATCTAGCATATAAATGTTATTAACTTTATCACCTAGCAATTTCATACTCTTATCATGCTTGTTTTCAATTATGCAAGAAAGTGGTGAAAATCTTACTTGAAAACCATTGTCACATAGCTGACTTATACTTAGAAGGTTATGTTTCAGCCCTTCCACATATAAGACATTTTTAATTATTGCAGTAGATTCGCTGCCAATGTTAACCTTCACCGCATATCTTGCCTTTGTTATTATCACCGTACTTTACAAATCCACCTTCTTTTAGATTCAGGGACAGAAACATTGATTTGTCCCCTGTCATATGCTTTGAGCATCCACTATCAAGATACCATTGGTGTTTAGTGGATCTCAAGCATACTAGTAATAAAATCAGAAGTTCAATTTAGGTCCCCAATTTAAATTGGGTCCTAGGGGGTTAGTTTCAACATCTTTTGTCTTGATTTTCCAAATCTGTTTGCATCCTCTATTTGCAAGTCTTTTTAATTTGCAATTGTAAACAAAATGACCTTTTCTACAACAAAAATGACAAGTAACATCAGAGGATACATACTGTTTTAGTTTGACAAATACATTATGCAAGTGGCTAGGTTTCACAAAATTCTGGTTATGCTTAACATTACCACATCCTATGCCATATTTATTCTTTTTCTGATTAGCATGCATATTCTGTTTAAAAACAAGTCCAGATTTTATGTTGACATTTCTCTGATTGCTAAGAATATCATTCAGTATATCCTTGCTACTAGAGAATTTCAATAAATGAGATTTCAATGATGCAATAGAATTTTCAAGCTCAATGCATTTGGCAGATTTATCATGTGAGTCCTTTTTCAATTGTTCACACAAGTCCTCAATCTTCCTATAATCAATTTTCATTTGATCATGCAACATACATTGTTGTTCAAGCATTTTCTTAGTACTAACTAACTGCTTAACAGATTTAACATATTCATCATGCAGTTCATTAAATGCATCTTGCAGTTCATCGAAAGAAGGATTATATTGAGAACTTACCTCACTTTCTGATTCAGAATCCGTGTTAGCCATGAAGCACTGATTTGCTTCTTCAGTTTCTGAAGATGTGGAGGATTCTTCATTGTCATTCCATGCAATATATGCTTTTCTGTTTTTCTGAGCTAGTTCCTTGCCTTTGGTCTTAGAATTTCTGTTTTTGTTCTGCAGCTTGTAACAGTCAGCCTTGATATGTTTAGTTTTCCCACACTCATAGCATGTGATTGTCTTACTGCCATTGTTCTTTGAGCTGGATTGTTTTCTGAATTTGTTGTCCTTCTTTTTCAGAAATTTCTTAAACTTCTTGACAAATAATCCAAGTTCTGGTTCCTCATCATCTTCACTGCTTGATTCATCTGAACTGCTCTCATGTTCAGATTTAGACTACTGTGTTTGGGCTTCCAACGACAATCCTTTACGTTTTCTGTCACCTTGTTCAGCTTCATTGAGTCAATGTAGCTCCATTTCATGCTCCCTCAGTTTTCCAAACAATGTAGCTATTGTCATGCTTCCTAAATCTTTCGATTCTGCAATGGCAGTGATTTTTGGTTGCCATTCCCTAGTCAAACACCTCATTACCTTGCGGATTTGCTGATCATTATCAATCTCCTTGCCTAAGGCGTTTAGGTTGTTGACTATGTGTGTAAATCGAGTCTGCATGTCATTCACTGATTCTTCTTTCTTCATGCTAAACAATTCGTATTCATGCATGAGGGTATTTATCCGAGCTCTCTTTACGTCTGTGGTTCCTTCATGCGTCTGTTGAAGTGTGTCCGACATTTAATCCACTTTCTACAGCATCAAGAAAAATTAACATGCGTTGTTTCCAATACATGTATGCAACTCCGTTAAAAGCAGGAGGCCTAGCTAATGATGCACCTTCTCCTAAGAAATCAGAAGTCATGATCCTTTTTTGAGAAAAACAACTCTTTAAAAAAAGGCAGGCTCTTGATGCCAATTGATGGGGGATAAGACCTCTGATTTGCGGAAGATTTATGCAGAATAATGTCTATTCTAACAATATGTGCAGCAGTTTAATAAATTCGAAATTTACTAAACACAAGAATGAATAAGGTCCCTAATAAACAGTTCTAATGAATGTCAAACTGTATGGACCAAGATATATATGGAGTAATGCATCAGAAAACAATTAATAGCCAAGATGTTGATTTTCATGCAATTATGTTAAGACAATTAATCAAACAACTTCAGTTAACATAGAATCTTTATCATGCATTCAATCAATATAACAAACGTAATAATTGCAGAAATTTAAACGAGATAAGGGAAAGAGGAGTGTACACAGATTTTTATACTGGTTCAGCCGTCTCGTGACGACCTACATCCAGTCCCAAGATCCAACTAGATCTTAGCCTGTCCTATAGAACTTCTTAGAATCAATTTACAGATTTTTACACAGCGCCTCGCACCAATCTTAAACTATTCTCCCTGTTCTATCTTTCTCTCCCTGAATTCCCAAGTTTAAGTCCCAAAAACTTGACCAAGAATTCAGTCAAGCGTCTTCTTGTTGACAGCCCTCAACCTCGAAGAACACCACCAGTAAAAACTGGATTTTCTCAAAGTAATTTGGTTACAAAAAAATGGTTTACAAAAATGGAACAGTTCAATTATACAAAGTTCTTGATCTTCAATCTTCTCAAAGCAGTCTTTCTCAATTCAGTTTTTTTCAATCCTCATTTATCACAAACGTTGATTGTTCATGGCTGAAAAAGAGTTAGTGGTAAATGATTGTTATCATCAGTTGTGAAAGTTATTGATGTGTGTATGTATTATGTTATATGTTTTTTTTTTTTTTGGAAGAAGTGTGTGAAAGCAATTTAAATAGTTTCTGGAAAAACAATGTATGAATCGATTTGGCAAATCAATTCATTAAAGTTATGAAGCACACTAATCGATATAACCAATCGATTTCGCGAATCTTGTTTTTCTTGAATCTTGAAACTGCTTACACTAATCGATTTAATGAATCGATTATTTTAACTGAGGTCTTCAGACTTGGATGAATGTACTTAATTGAATCGATGTTCTTAATCGACTTGGCGTGTTTTGTTCCAACAACGAGATCAAAACAATCGATGTACTTGATCAATTCAACCAATTCAGTCATCTCTGTTTCTAAAACTTTTTGCACAAATCGCTTTAGTCAATCGATTACACTGGTTCCAAGGACATAGTGATTTTCAAAAATTGACTTGCCTAACCGATTGTAAACTCAAGTCTGAAGCTTATTTCAACAGTTTGCTCATTCAATCGCTTTACCACGTCGATTGATGCCAAACTTAATTCAACTGAAATAAAATAGTAGATTGTGCTAATCGACTGTGTATGTTCCAGACCAAGGTTATTTTGAAACTTATTTTAGTAAATCGATTTTCCTAACCGATTTAGTAATCATTGGTTTGGCTGTAGGACATTCACATTCGATTTTGTCAATCGATTTAGACAAACAGAAAAAAATAAAGAAGTGATTGGATTAATCGATTTTCCAAATCGATTAGCTTGCAAGGTATGCTACTGACTTGCGCATTTTAATTTCAGTAAGTGTACCAATCGATTTGTCTAATCAATGTAAGCAATCAGGTTAGTCCTGGTGATTTAAACAATCGATCTGCCTAATCGATTTGTGGCAAACTAGCTCTCTGACTTGCACATTTTATTTTCTAATAAGTGTACCAATCGACTTCTTTGATCGATTAATAGCCTGTTTGATTTTTCATAGAATGTGCAAATCGATTTTGCCCATCGATTGATTAATCCCAGACTGGATAAAATCATTCAACCTTGTAACAGAATCGATTTTTCTAGTCGATTTGCTTATGAATCTGCAAGCTTTTGTGGATTTCTTGAGTTCCAAGCAATTGTCTCAAGTTTGTAGGATTGAGTTGATGTTCCTGAAATTTTTCTCAGTTCACAATGTCAGATTTATTTCAAGATGTATGCTTGTCAATAATATCAAAAACAAACATATGTCTAACATTTAACCTATATATTGTGCATCCAATAAGTTGATTTGTGTCATTGGATGAACATTTAGGTCATTTTCGTACTCTCTAGGCTTATTCTTGCCCAATTAGGGTTTTTAACCAATCTAGTGCACCAATAAGTTCATTTGTGTCATTGGATTAACATTTTCGTCCTCCCTTGGTTTATTCTTGTTCAATTAGGGTTTTTAAGCAACTTGTGCATCCAATAGGTGTGTTTGTGTCATTTTCTGAACATTTAGTACATTTTCGTCCTCCCTAGGTTTATTCTTGTCCAATTAGGGTTTTTAAACAATCTCGTGCATCCAACAAGTTCATTTGTGTCATTGGATGTACATTTAGGTCATTTTCTTCCTCCATAGGTTTATTCTTGTCCAATTATGGTTATTAACCAATCTTGTGCATCGAATAGGTATGTTTCTGTCACTAGATGAAAATTAAGGTCATTTTCGGCCTCCCTAGTTTTATTCTTGTCCAATTAGGATTTTTTACCCAATCTTTTGCATCCAATAAGTTTATTTGTGTCAATGGATGTACGTTTAGGTTATTTCGTTCTCCTTAGGCTCATAGTTGTCCAATTAGGGTTTTTAACCAATATTGTGCATCCAATAAGTTCATTTGTGTCATTGGATGAACATTTAGGATATTTTCGTCCTCTCTAGGCTTATTCTTGCCAAATTAAGGTTTTAAACCAATCTGGTGCATCCAATAATTTCATTTGTGTCATTCGACGAACATTTAGATCTTTTTTGTCCTCCCTAGTCTTTTTCTTGTCCAATTAGGGTTTTGAAGCAATCTAGTGCATCCAACAAGTTCATTTGTGTCATTGGATGTACATTTAGGTCATTTTCGATTTCTCTAGGCTTATTCTTGCCCAATTAGGGTTTTTAACCAATCTTGTGCATCCAATAAAATCATTTGTGTTATTGGATGGACATTTAGGTCATTTGCGTCCTCCTTAGGCTTATTCTTGTCCAATTAGGGTTTTTATCCAATCTTGTGGATCCAATAGGTGTTTTTGTATCATTGGATAAACTTTTAGGGCATTTTGTTCCTCCCTAGGCTTATTCTTATCCCATTAGGGTTTTAAACCTATGTAATGCATTCATTAAGTTGATTTGTGTCATTGGATTAACATTTAGGTCATCTTCATCCTCTCTAGGCTTATTCTTGCCCAATTAGGGTTTTTAACCAATCTAGTGCACCAATAAGTTCATTTGTGTCATTTGATTAACATTTATGTCATTTTCGTCCTCCCTAGGTTTATTCTTGTCCAATTTGGTTTTTTAAGCAACTTGTGCATCCAATAGGTGTGTTTGTGTCATTTGATGAACATTTAGGTCTTTTTCGTCCTCCCTAGTCTTTTTCTTGTCCAATTAGGGTTTTTAAGCAATCTTTTGCATCCAATAAGTTCGTTTGTGTCATTGGATTAATACTTAGGTCATTTTCGTCCTCCCTAAGTTTATTCTTGTCCAATTAGGGTTTTTAAACAATCTTGTGCATCCAATAGGTGTGTTTGTGTCACATGATGAACATTTAGGTGATTTTTGTCCTCCCTAGGTTTATTCTTGTCAAATTAGGGTTTTAAACCAATCTTGTGCATCCAATAAGTTCATTTGTGTCATTAGATGTACATTTCGATTAATCCAGGGTGAATATGTCCTCTTCCGAAAAAGAGAAGTCCTTTCATTATTATTCATTGTTAATAAATTGTTTTGTATAAACGATTGATAAATCATCGTAAACCTCTCTTTACGGTTTTTTGGGTTATTGCAATTTAATTGGAAATTTTTTAATTAGATCGTGCTACTTTAAAATCAGATGGTGTTTTTCGTAGCAGTCCAAGGGGTTGGTTTACTTTTGGAACAACAAAAGCTGCAAAAAATACAGCTGCGATACTACTGGAAAGGATTGTTTCAATATTTCCCATATGCCCAATTTTCCTGCTGCAATATGACCTAATTTCATCATTCATTCAAAAAAAAAGATAAAACGATTTTCTAGATTTCTATAGATATGACTTGGCTATGATATCGAATAGCCATATATTAATTATTTCGCTATATTAAGACTATACGGCTCTTCGAGAATGTATCACTTTGGGAATTCCAACGATTTGTTCA
The DNA here is from genome assembly GCA_037974875.1 of Cicer bijugum. Taxonomy (NCBI): domain Eukaryota; kingdom Viridiplantae; phylum Streptophyta; class Magnoliopsida; order Fabales; family Fabaceae; genus Cicer; species Cicer bijugum. The sequence goes on from JBBPBT010000609.1 coordinate 692,986, forward strand.
ATCGATACAAATAGTGACCCATATCTGGCAGATATTTCGATTCCAGCTAACTAGTAAATACGTTCCTCCTCATGTGAATATTTTTTATTGTTTAGGAGGGATTACACTTACTTATTTTTTAGTCCATGTAGCTACAGGTTAGGTAAGAGAAACAAAGGAGAGACTTCCCAAGCATGAAGCATGGGTCTTTGATCGATGCAATTTAAGTTCATTTATGTCATTGTATGAACATTTAGTCATTTTCGTCCTCTCTAGGCTTATTGTTTCCCAATTTGGGTTTTTAAGAAATCTTGTGCATCCAATAAGTTCATTGGTGTCATTGGATTAACGTTTAGGACATTTTCGTCCTCCCTAGGTTTATTCTTCTCCAATTAGGGTTTTTAACCAATCTTGTGCATCCAATAGATGTGTTTGTGTCATTGGATGAACATTTAGGTCTTTTTCGCCCTCCCTAGTCTTTTTCTTGTCCAATTAGGGTTTTTAAGCAATCTTGTTCATCCAATAAGTTCATTTGTGTCATTGGATTAACATTTTGGTCATTTCCGTCCTCCCTAGGTTTATTCTTGTCCAATTAGGGTTTTTAAACAATCTTGGGCATCCAATAGGTGTGTTTGTGTCATTGGATGAACATTTAGGTTATTTTTGTCCTACCTAGAATTATTCTTGTCCAATTAGGGTTTTAAACCAATCTTGTGCATCCAATATGTTCATTTGTGTCACTGGATGTACGTTTAGGTCATTTTCATCCTCTCTAGGCTTATTCTTGTCCAATTAGGGTTTTTAACCAATCTGGTGCAGCCAATAAGTTCATTTGTGTCATTGGATGTACGTTTAGGTCTTTTTCGTCTTCCCATGTCTTATTTTTGTCCAATTTTGGTTTATAAGCATTCTAGTGCATCCAACAAGTTCATTTGTGTCATGGGATGTACATTTAGGTCATTTTCGTCCTCCGTAGGTTTAGTCTTGTCCAATTAGGGTTTTTAACAAATATTGTGCATCCAATAAGTTCATTTATGTCACTGAATGTACATTTAGGTCATTTTGGTCCTCCTTAGGGTCATTCTTGTCGAATTAGGATTTTTAACCAATCTGGTGCATCCAGTAAGTTCATTTGTGTCATTGGATGAACATTTAGGTCATTTTCGTCCTCTCTAGGCTTATTCTGGTCCAATTAGGGATTTTAAGCAATCTTGTGCATCTAATAGGTGTTGTTGTTTCATTGGATGAACATTTAGGTCATTTTCGTCCTCCCTAGGCTTATTCTTGTCCAATTAGGGTTTTTAACTAATCTTGTGCATCCGATAGGTGTTTTTTTGTCATTGGATGAACATATAGGTCATTTTTGTCTTCCGTAGGTTTATTCTTGTCAAAATAGGGTTTTAAACCAATCTTGTGCATCCAATAAGTAAATTTGCGTCATTGGATGTACATTTAGATCATTTTCGTCCTCCTTAGGCTCGTTCATCTCCAATTAGGGTTTTTAATCAATCTTGTGCATCCAATAAGTTCATTTATGTCATTGGATTAACATTTAGGTCATTTTCGTCCTCTCTAGACTTATTGTTGCCCAATTAGAGTTTTTAAGCAATCTCGTGCATCCAACAAGTTCATTTGTGTCATTGGATGTACATTTAGGTCATTTTCGTCCTCCCTAGGTTTATTCTAGTCCAATTAGGGTTTTTAAGCAATCTAGTGCATCCAATAAGTTCATTTATGTCATTGGATGTACATTTAGGTCATTTTCATCCTCCTTAGGCCCATTCTTGTCCAATTAGGATTTTTAACCAATCTTGTGCATCCAATAAGTTCATTTGGGTTATTGGATGAACATTTTGATAATTTTCGTCCTCCCTAGGCTTATTCTTGTCCAATTAGTGTTTTTAACCAATCTTGTGCATCCAATAGGTGTGTTTGTATCATTGGATAAACATTTAGGTCATTTTGTACCTTCGTAGGCTTATTCTTGTCCAATTAGGGTTTTTAACCAATCTTGTGCATCCAATAGGTGTGTTTGTGTCACTAGATGAACATTTAGGTCATTTTCGGCCACCCTAGGTTTAGTCTTGTCCAATTAGGATTTTTACCCAATAATGTGCATCCAATAAATTCATTTGTGTCATTGGATGTACGTTTATGTTATTTCGTTCTCCTTGGTCTCATAGTTGTCCAATTAAGGTTTTTAACCAATATTGTGCATCCAATAAGTTTGTTTGTGTCATTGGATGAACATTTAGGTCATTTTCGTCCTCTGTAGGTTTATTCTTTCCCAATTAGGGTTTTTAACCAATCTGGTGCATCCAATAAGTTCATTTGTGTCATTAGATTAACATTTAGGTATGTTTTGTCCTCCGTAGTATTTTTCTTGTCCAATTAGGGTTTTTAACCAATCTGGTGCATCCAACAAGTTCATTTGTGTCATTGGATGTAAATTTAGGTCATTTTCGTCATCCCGAGGTTTATTCTATTCCAATTAGGGTTTTTAACCAATCTTGAGCATCCAATGAGTTCATTTGTGTTATTTGATGAACATTTAGGTCATTTTCGTCCTCCTTAGGTTTATTCTTGTCCAATTAGGATTTTTACCCAATCTTGTGCGTCCAATAAGTTCATTTATGTCATTGGATGTACATTTAGGTCATTTTCGTCCTCCTTAGGCTCATTCTTGTCCAATTAGGATTTTTAACCAATCTTGTGCATCCAATGAGTTCATTTGCGTTATTGGACGAACATTTAGGTCATTTTCGTCATCTCTAGGCTTATTCTTGCCCAATTAGGATTTTTAACCAATCTTATGCATCCAATAGCTGTGTTTGTGTCATTGGATAAACATTTAGGTCATTTTGTTCCTCCCTAGGCTTATTCTATTCCAATTAGGATTTTTAACCAACCTGGTGCATCCAATAAGTTCATTTGTGTCATTGGATGAACATTTAGGTCTTTTTCGTCCTCTCTAGGCTTATTCTGGTCCAATTAGAGGTTTTAAGCAATCTTGTGCATCTAATAGGTGTTTTTGTGTCATTAGATGAATATTTAGGTCATTTTCGTCCTCCCTAGGCTTATTCTTGTCCAATTAGGGTTTTTAACCAATCTTGTGCATCCAATAGGTGTGTTTGTGTCATTGGATGAACATTTAGGTCATTTTTTTCCTCCCAAGGTTTATTCTTGTCCAAATAGGGTTTTAAACCAATCTTGTGAATCCAATAAGTTCATTTGTGTCATTGGATGTACATTTAGATCATTTTCGTCCTCCTTAGGCTCATTCTTCTCCAATTAGGGTTTTATCCAATCTTCTGCATCCAATAAGTTCATTTATGTCATTGGATTAACATTTAGGTCATTTTCGTCCTCTCTAGGTTTATTCTTTCCCAATTAGGGTTTTTAACCAATCTGGTGCATCCAATAAGTTCTTTTGTGTCATTGGATTAACATTTAGGTCTATTTTGTCCTCCCTAGTCATTTTCTTGTCATAATAGGGTTTTTAAGCAATCTAGTGCATCCAACAAGTTCATTTGTGTCATTGGATTGACATTTAGGTCATTTTCGTCCTCCATGGGTTTATTCTTGTCCAATTAGGGTTTTTAACCTATCTTGTGAATCCAATAGGTGTGTTTGTGTCACTCGAAGAACATTTAGGTCCTTTTCGGTCTCCCTAGGTTTATTCTTGTCGAATTAGGATTTTTACCCAATCTTGTGCATCCAATAAGTTCATTTGTGTCGTTGGATGTATGTTTAGGTTATTCTCGTCCTCCTTAGGGTCATTGTTGTCCAATTAGGGTTTTTAACCAATATTGTGCGTAAAATAAGTTCATTTGTGCCATTGGATGAACATTTAGGTCGTTTTCGTCCTCTCTAGGCTTATTCTTGCCCAATTAGGGATTTTAACCAATCTGGTGCATCCAACAAGTTCATTTGTGTCATTGGATGTAAATTTAGGTCATTTTCGTCATCCCGAGGTTTATTCTATTCCAATTAGGGTTCTTAACCAATCTTGAGCATCCAATGAGTTCATTTGTGTTATTGGATGAACATTTAGGTCATTTTCGTCCTCCTTAGGTTTATTCTTGTCCAATTAGGATTTTTACCCAATCTTGTGCGTCCAATAAGTTCATTTATGTCATTGGATGTACATTTAGGTCATTTTCGTCCTCCTTAGGCTCATTCTTGTCCAATTAGGATTTTTAACCAATCTTGTGCATCCAATGAGTTCATTTGCGTTATTGGATGAACATTTAGGTCATTTTTGTCATCTCTAGGCTTATTCTTGCCCAATTAGGTTTTTTAACCAATCTTATGCATCCAATAGATGTGTTTGTGTCATTGGATAAACATTTAGGTCATTTTGTTCCTCCCTAGGTTTATTCTTATCCAATTAGAGTTTTTTGTTGGAAAACTATGACTTCTTTTTGATTAATAACAAGAGAATTAAGATCAACTCCAACTAGTTAGACATAATTCCCAATTCCAATTATGCACCAATTATACAATTTACAAACACAGCGGAAACTTAAAATCACATACAGGATTTATTCAAGGAGCATGCAAAACAAGTAATTAACAATGCTGAAAATTAAAGAAGAGGGATAGGAAAGATTGCACCAATATTTATCCTGGTTCAGCTGTCCCACGACAGCCTACATCCAGTCCTAAGATCCAACAAGATCTCAGCCTTTCCAATAGAACCTTTTTAGAATCAGTTGACAGATTTTCACACAGTGCCTCGCACCAATCTTAAACTATTCTACTCGTTCTATCTTCCCTTCCCTGAATTCCCAAGTTTAAGTCCCATAAACTTGACCAAGAATTCAGTCAAGCGTCTTCTTGTTGACAGCCCTCAACCCCGAAGAACGCCACCAGTCGCAGCTGGATTTTCGCAAAGTAATTTGTTACAAAAGAGTATCACAAACCATGAAGCAAATCAAATATACAAATATCTTGATCTCGCTTCTTCCAAAAGTAATCTTTCTCAAATCAGTCTTTTCCAATCTTCAATGATCACAAGTTGATTGTCCATTATTGAGAAAGGATTTCCAATTGATAATGGTTGTGAAAGAGTTATCTCACGTGTTGTAGCTCTGAAAATGAATTATCAAAACTTATTGTATTGTTCAATGAATCTATTATTCTTTTTGGAATAAGAGTACCAAAGCAGTTTATATAGTTTCAGGAAAACAACATATGAATCGATTTAGCCAATCCATTCATTAAAGTTATAAAGCACCCTAATCGATTTATGCAATCGATTTCGTGAATCTTGTTTTTCTTGAATCTTGAAACTGCACAACATAATCGATTTAACTAATCGATTCTTTTAAATGAGTTCTCCAGACTATGATGAAAGTGAATGTCTGAATCGATGTGCATAATCGACTTGGGATGTTTTGTTCAAACAACGAGATCAAAACAGTCGATGTATGTAATCGATTCAACCATTACAGTCGTCTCTGTTTCTAAAACTTTTTGTGCAAATCGCTTTAGTCAATCGATTTCACTGGTTCCAGAGACACAGTGATTTTCACCAATCGATGTGCCTAACCGATTGTTAAATTAAGTCTGAAGCTCATTACAGCAAGTTGGTTTAAGCAATCGATTTACCAAGTCGATTGATGCCAACTTCAATATAACAGAAGTAAGTAAGTAGATTGAACTAATCGATTATGGATGTTCCAGACCAAGTTCTTTTTGAAGTATATTTTGGTAAGTCGATTTGCCTAATCAATTTATTAGCATTGGTTTGGTTCTGGAACATTCACATTCGATTTGGTCAATCGATGTAGACAAAAACATAACATAAGAAAATGATTGAATAATCGATTTGCCAAATCGACTAGTTTGCAAGGTGAGCTACTGACTTGCACATTTTCATTTTTAATAAGAGTTCAAGTCGATTTGTCTAATCGATGTAAACTATCAGTTCAGCCTTAGTGAATTAAACAATCGATTTGCCAAATCGATTTGTGGCAAACTGGCTCTCTGACTTGCACAATTTATTTTCTGATAAGTGTATCAATCGATTTACCAAGTCGATTGATGGCATGTTTGAACTTTCATAAAGTTCTGCAAATTGATTGTGCCAATCAATTGATTAATTCCAGACAGTGTAATAACAATCAATCCTTTTTCAGAATCGATTTTACTAATCGATTTGCTTGTAGATCTTCAAGGTTTTGTTGATTTCTTGAGTTCCAAGCAATGTTTCAAGCTTGTAGGATTGAACGGATTTTTCCTGAAATTTTCTCAATTCACATTGTTAGGTTTTTATTTTTACAAGTGTATGTTTGTCAAGAACTTCAAAAACGAGAGAACATATGTCTAACAAATAGCCATATTTCAAACAATCTCCCCCTTTTTGATTTAATTGACAAACATGCAATTTTTTTATAAACTTGAGAAACATTTCAAGGGAATATGCTGAAATAACAGTTTAGCTCCCCCTGAGTATGTATACCCAAGCAAATTGCAGAACACAGTATATATAAGATAAGATACCACTGTGTTAGTACTAATCAAGTTATAAAAACTTCTCTCCCCCTTTTGTTAAATAAGTCAAAAAGGAGAGGAGAAAAAAAAAACACAATTTTGCTCCCCCTGAGATGGTAGCAAAAGAATTTCTGAAAAACGTAAAGGATTAGTAACAAGTGTTTATTATGATTATAACCAGAAGACACTTTTATCAGTGCAATAAACAGAATCAAACGTAGTATGGCACGCATTTGAAGTCATGAAGATGAAATGAAATGCAATGCAGCGATTAACACAAGCAATTAACTTCAAAAACACTTATATTCATTTATCAACAGAGTACAACCAACAAAAAAAGACAAAATTACACAGAAAGGCAACATAGATAAACAAACGCCAAAAAGAAACTAAGGTCCTAAACATCTATGGTTGGCTGATCCTCATTATTAGCAGAGGATGAGGTTGAGACCGCTGTATTACCCTCAGCAGGTGTCTCCTCAACATGAGTCACAGCAACCTCTACATGAGTAGGAGTATGCTCTTCAGCTGCTTGCCTTCCAATTTCAGCAACATCGCTGAAGGACAACTTAATGCCCAGATGTTCCTGAATTGCTGCTATGTCCTGTGCCATCTGATTCTGGTTGGCTTGGATCTCCTGAATTGCAGCATCCATCCTTACATTCAGCTCCTCCATTTTGGAGTTGTGAGTCGCCTGAGCTTCCATAAACTCAAGGAGTTTAGAGAGGACCTCAGACCCAGCTGAAACAGGCTCAGCAGCAGGTGGTTCAACACTTTGCTGGGTTGGTTCAGCAATAGCTTGTGGTCTACTCCAGATTCCATTCAGCTTACGTAGCTGCATTTGGTTCACAATGGATTCGCCAAATGTCAGAGTGGTTTTGGACACTTCTTCACCCTTTAGAGAGACCTTGAAGTGGGTGAGAATCTTAGTGATTAGCTGTGGATACGGAAGCACCAGCTTGCCTTGTGCTGCTTCCTGCATGTGGCGAAGCACAATCCATGCCCAGCTCATCTTGAGCTCCTTGCATAGACCCCACATCAATACTATGTCCAACCTTTGGACAACTGCATGATTGCCGGAGCGTGGAACGAGCATCCGGGTGAGAGCATACATCAGCATACGATGCTGAACCTTCATCTGGCCGACAGGAAGTGAAACGGATTCCACAAAGCCTTCAACCATCAGGTCCTGCACGACTTGTTGCCTCTCCAGAGTCTCTTCCCAGCCGTCATCAGCAGCGTCAGCTTCGGTGCTGCCATCAACAGAGTTTCCATGGTACTGAAGTCCCGACAGGTTCGAGAACTCCTCGTATGTCATGGAAATTTTCTTACCTTTCACCGTTGCTTTGAAACCAGAATCCGTCATTTTGAACATGGAGTAAAATGCCCGAATCAGGTTTGGATAAGCATCGAGAGAACAGGATAGAAAATCTTCCAAACCATGAAATCTGAGATGGTTTTGAAAGGTAAAACCATCACTGTCGAAGTACTGGAAGTCCAGAACTCTTGCTTCATGAATCTTGCGCTTGATGAACGCTTGAGGAAGTTTGAATTCCTCAGTTGACTTGCTTTGAGTGGCCTTTGGTGTAGGAGTTGCTTTATTCTGGGGTGTAGACTTCTTCTGTGGAGTTGAAGAAGTATCCTTCTTCTTCTTCTTCTTCTGGATTACCTCCTTCATTGCATCAGCCAGCAACTTTTCAGTTGGAGGGTCCTTCCTTTTCTTCGATTTCCCTTGGTCTATAGCAATACTTTTACCTTTGTCTTGTACTGAAATCTTGTGTGTTGGAATGGAAACCCGTTTTAAAAGAGTTGGAGGTGGTGATGGTGTACTTGAAGAAGATGAAGTGGAGGGTGTAGATGGTGATGTGCGCTTAACTCTTGCCATTTTTAGAGATTTAGGATTAATCTGAAGTAGAGAGGGAAAAGAGGAAGGTTGAGTAGATCAGAACAAAGAAGAGAAAACTGAGATTGCAGAGGTTTGAGAGCTGGAAAAGAGATGAATCGATGTTGTGGTTCGATTGAAACTATTCCTTTTATACTGCTGGGTATGTAAATCGATTTCCCCAATCGATTTAGTTACCGTTGCTGGGGAAGATCAAAAGACACGTAACGACTAGTAAAAAACTCTGTAACGGTAATAATGTCAGTCGATTACCCAAATCGATGTCCAGAAGCTTCAAATGACAGTTTAGGTAGAGCTTCATCTCAGCATCGATTTCCCACATCGATTCCTTTGAGTGAAGAACTGATCAGGTTGACCACAAATCGATTACCCACGTCGATTTCGACTTAGCTTAGAAAACTTACAAATCATACCAGAAGCTCACTTTTCACAGCATCGATTACCCAAATCGATCCTTTTAAAGAGAAACTCAAACCAATTCTGACAATCGATTTCCCAAATCGATTTCGAGCTTGTTCATAAATCTTTCCTATCAGTCCAGAGACTGAGTTGCAAGAGCATCGATTGTCCAAATCGATTATTTTGAATGAAGTTTCCAATCATACATAACTCAATCGCTTTTCCAAATTGACTTCGAGTCATAAACTTAAGAAAAATAGACATATTATGGGTCAAGTCGACTAGTGCAATCGATTTTGTAAAAACATTTTCCTGTGTAACCACAGGATAATCGATTGTTCCAGTCGATTAGACACATAACTCAGATCTGATTAGGATCTATTATGCCTAGTTTCATCCTTATGTGATGGAAGCTTTCCTTTGGCAAGGCTTTGGTGAATATGTCTGCTAACTGCTCAGTTGTGTTGACATACTCTAACTTGATGTTGCCACTTTGAAACTGATCTCGGATGAAGTGATGACGAATCTCAATGTGCTTGGTCCTGGAATGCATAACTGGATTCTTAGTGATGCTGATCGCACTTGTGTTGTCGCACAAGATGGGAAGAGTTCCTAAGTCCACGCCGAAATCTAACAAATGCTGCTTCATCCACATGATCTGATGACAGCAACTACCAGCTGCAATGTATTCAGCTTCAGCTGTTGACAAGGCAATATTGGTTTGTTTCTTGCTGAACCAAGATACAAGTGAATTACCTAGTAATGACAAGTACCAGAGGTACTTTTCCTATCCAATTTGCAACCTGCAAAGTCTGAATCCGAGTAACCTACCAAAGAACAAGTTGATCCCTTTGGATACCACAACCCAAGGCTCCTATTCCTAACTAAATACCGGAAAATCCACTTAACCGCACTAAGGTGAGACTCTTTAGGATTAGATTGATACCTCGCACACATGCAAACACTGAACATAATGTCAGGCCTGCTTGCTGTGAGATATAACAATGATCCTATCATGCCTCTATACCTTGAAACATCCACTGGTTTGCCTAGGTCATCTCTATCTAAAAGGTTTCCTTGACTCATAGGAGTATCTATGGGCTTGAAGCTATCAAATGAAAATTTCTTTATTAAGTCATTACAATACTTTGTTTGGCTAATAAAGATACCTTGCTTAGATTGGTTAATTTGAAATCCCAAAAAGTATGACAGTTCACCCATCATAGACATTTCAAATTGACCTTTCATCAAATTTTCAAAATTTTTGCACAACTGGTCATTTGTTGATCCAAAGATTATGTCATCCACATAAACTTGGACCAGCAAGATATCTTTGCCATTAGTTTGACTGAAAAGAGTTTTGTCAACTTTGCCTCTTAAAAAGTTTTGATCAATGACGAAGTTGCTCAGTTTTTCATACCAAGCTCTAGGGGCTTGTTTCAATCAATAGAGGGCTTTTGTTAGTTTAAACACATGGTTAGGAAAATCTGGATTCTCAAATCCAGGTGTTTGACTAACATATACCTCCTCATGGATTTCACCATTCAAAAAAAAGCACTTTTAACGTCCATTTGAAATAGCTTAAAGTCCATAATACTAGCATAAGCCAGAAGAATCCTAATAGCCTCTAACCTAGCTACAGGGGCGTAGGTTTCGTCGAAGTCTATCCCTTCTTCCTGACTATAACCCTTGGCTACTAGCCTAGCTTTGTTCCTTGTGATCACACCATTCTCATCTAGTTTGTTTCTAAAAACCCACCTAGTTCCTATGATGTGCTTATTTTCTGGTTTAGGTACTAGCTGCCACACTTGGTTTCTCTCAAACTGGTTCAACTCCTCTTGCATAGCAAGTATCCACTCACTATCTAGCAAGGCTTCCTTAATGGTCTTAGGCTCAATCTGAGATACAAAGGCTGCTAGGTTACAAAAGTGTCCAAGGTTCCTTCTAGTAGCTACCCCTTTGGAGATGTCACCTATGATGTTATCTATGGGATTGTTTCTATTGAACTTCCACTCCTTTGGTAACTCATCTATTCTAATAGGTTCAACACACTTACTGTTTGCTGGAGGTACAGGTTCTTTGGGATCGAAAGGGTCAAAATCTATAACTTCATCTAAGGGGGCATTAACAATAGAAGGAGTGTTGTTCACGTTTTCTTTAAAAGTTTCATCAAATTTCGCATGAACAGATTCTTCTATTGTTTTTGTCCTCTTGTTATAGATTCTATAGGCTTTTCTAGTTTGGGAATAACCTAGAAAGATACCCTCATCTGCCTTGGGATCAAACTTGCCTAGGTGTTCTTTACCATTATTCAAGACAAAACACTTGCAACCAAACACTCTAAAGTAAGCAATATTAGGCTTTCTACCCTTGAACAACTCATAAGGAGTTTTCTTAAGTATAGGCCTAATCAAAACCCTGTTGACAACATGTGTGGCAGTGTTAATTGCATCAGCCCAGAAATACTTGGGAGTATTTGAATCTTTCAACATGGTCCTGGCTAACTCCTCTAGGGACCTATTCTTCCTCTCTACAACACCATTTTGCTGTGGTGTTCTAAGGGCAGAATACATATGTTGAATGCCATTTTCTTCACAAAACTTGTCAAAAGAATCATTTTGGAATTCACCTCCATGATCACTTTTGATAGAAATAATTTTCTGACTTGTTTCATTTTGAACCAAGTTGGCAAACTTTTTGAAAACAGAAAATGTGTCACTTTTATGAGTTAGAAAATAAGTCCAAGTAAATCTAGAATAGTCATCAATTAACACAAATCCATACAGGTTGCCACCAAAGCTTCTAATCTGAGATGGTCCAAACAAATCCATGTGGATAAGTTGCAAATCCCTATTGGTTTTGACCATATCAACTGGGGGAAAAGTAGACTTCACAAGCTTACTCTGCACACAAGAATCACACAGCCTATCTTTAGAAAACTTTCTATTGGGAAGGCCTATGACTAGCTGCTTGCTAACAAGTCTATTTAAATGATCTACATGAATGTGTGCAATGCGTTTATGCCATAACCAAGTTTCATCAGCATTAGATAGTAAGCAACAAGTAGAATCAACAGGCATAGCGTTCAAGTCCAGCATGTAAATGTTATTAATTCTATCACCTACTAATTTCATGCTTTTATCATGCTTGTTCTCAATTATGCAAGAAAGTGGTGAAAAGCTTACTTGAAATCCATTGTCACATAGCTGACTTATACTTAGAAGATTATGTTTCAGCCCTTCCACATATAAGACATTTTTAATTATGACAGTTGATTCGTTTCCGATGTTACCTTCACCGCATATCTTGCCTTTATTGTTATCTCCATATTTTACAAATCCATCTTCTTTTAAATTCAGGGACAGAAACATTGACTTGTCCCCTGTCATGTGCTTTGAGCATCCACTATCAAGATACCATTGGTGTTTAGTGGATCTCAAGCATACCTGCAATACAATTAGAAAATGAATTTAGGTCCCCAATTCACATTGGGTCCGGGGGGGTCAGTTTTACCATCTTTTGTCTTAATTCTCCAAATCTGTTTGTATCCTCTATTTGCAAGTCTTTTTAATTTGCAGTTGTAGACAAAATGTCCTTTTCTACAACAAAAGTGACAAGTGACAGTAGAGGAGACATACTGTTTTGGTTTGACAAAAGCATTATGCATGTGGCTAGGTTTCACAAATTTTTGGTTATGATTAACATTACCATATCCTATGCCATGTTTATTTTTATTATGATTAGCATGCATATTCTTGTTATATCCAAGTCCAGATTTTATGTTGACACTTCTCTGGTTGCTAAGAATATTATTCAATTTATCTTTGCTACTAGAAAGTTTCAATAAATCAGACTTTAATAATGCAACAGAATTCTCAAGTTCAATGCATTTGGCAGATTTATCATGCGAGTCCTTTTTCAATTGTTCACACAAGTCCTCAATATTCCTATAATCAGTTTTCATTTGATCATGCAACATGCATTGTTGTTCAAGCATTTTCTTGGTATTAATTAATTGCTTAACAGATTTAACATATTCATCATGCAATTCATTAAATACATCTTGCAGTTCATCAAAAGAAGGATTATATTGTGAATTTACCTCGCTTTCTGATTCTGAATCCGTGTTAGCCATGAGGCACATATTAGCTTCTTCAGTTTCTGAAGATGTAGAGGATTCTTCATTGTCATTCCATGCAACATATGCTTTTCTGTTTTTCCGGACTGGTTCCTTGCCTTTAGTTTTGGAATTTCTGTTTTTGTTCTGCAGCTTGTAACAATCAGCCTTGATATGACCAGTTTTTCCACACTCATAACATGTGATTGTTTTACTGTCATTGTTCTTTGAGCTGGATTGTTTTCTGAATTTACTGTCTTTTCTTTTCAGAAATTTCTTAAACTTTTTGACAAGTAGTCCAACTTCAGGTTCCTCATCATCTTCACTGCTAGATTCATCTGAGCTGCTCTCATGTTCAGATTTGGACTGGCTTGTTTGAGCTTTCAACGACAACCCTTTTCGTTTTCTGTCACCTAGTTCAGCTTCATTGAGTCTATGTAATTCCATTTCATGCTCCCTCAGTTTTCCAAACAATGAAGCTATAGTCATGTTGGCAAGATCTTTAGACTCAGCAATGGCAGTTATTTTGGGTTGCCATTCTCTTGACAAACACCTCATGACTTTTCCTATCTACTGTTCATTATCCACAATTTTTCCCAAGGCATGTAGATTGTTGATAATGTGGGTGAATCTGGTTTGTAGATCATTTATAGATTCATCTTTCTTCATGCAGAAAAGTTCATACTCGTGCATAAGTGTATTTGTTCTTGCCCGTTTGACATCTGTAGTACCTTCATGTGTTTCTTGCAAAGTGTCCCACATTTCCTTTGCAGTCTTGCAGTTTGACACTCTGAAGAATTCTTCTGCACTTAAAGCTGATGTTATGGTATTCTTTGCTTTAGCATTGTAACCAACTTTCTTTTTGTCATCATCAGACCAGTCAGCTCTTGGTTTGATAATGCATGATGATCCATCAATACCTGCAATTTTAGGAATGTAAGGACCATTTTCCACTGCATCTAAAATGTCCAGCCCACATGCTTCCAGAAAGATAAGCATTCTTTCTTTCCAGTACATGTATGCTGTACCATTAAAGGCAGGGGGTCTGGTTAGAGATGCTCCTTCCCCTAGGAAATCCAAAGAAGTCATTTTCTTTTATGAGTTTTTCTCTAAAAAAGTCAGGCTCTGATGCCAAATGTTGGAAAACTATGACTTCTTTTTGATTAATAACAAGAGAATTAAGATCAACTCCAACTAGTTAGACATAATTCCCAATTCCAATTATGCACCAATTATACAATTTACAAACACAGCGGAAACTTAAAATCACATACAGGATTTATTCAAGGAGCATGCAAAACAAGTAATTAACAATGCTGAAAATTAAAGAAGAGGGATAGGAAAGATTGCACCAATATTTATCCTGGTTCAGCTGTCCCTTGACAGCCTACATCCAGTCCTAAGATCCAACAAGATCTCAGCCTTTCCAATAGAACCTTTTTAGAATCAGTTGACAGATTTTCACACAGTGCCTCACACCAATCTTAAACTATTCTACTCGTTCTATCTTCCCTTCCCTGAATTCCCAAGTTTAAGTCCCATAAACTTGACCAAGAATTCAGTCAAGCGTCTTCTTGTTGACAGCCCTCAACCCCGAAGAACGCCACCAGTCGCAGCTGGATTTTCGCAAAGTAATTTGTTACAAAAGAGTATCACAAACCATGAAGCAAATCAAATATACAAATATCTTGATCTCGCTTCTTCCAAAAGTAATCTTTCTCAAATCAGTCTTTTCCAATCTTCAATGATCACAAGTTGATTGTCCATTATTGAGAAAGGATTTCCAATTGATAATGGTTGTGAAAGAGTTATCTCACGTGTTGTAGCTCTGAAAATGAATTATCAAAACTTATTGTATTGTTCAATGAATCTATTATTCTTTTTGGAATAAGAGTACCAAAGCAGTTTATATAGTTTCAGGAAAACAACATATGAATCGATTTAGCCAATCCATTCATTAAAGTTATAAAGCACCCTAATCGATTTATGCAATCGATTTCGTGAATCTTGTTTTTCTTGAATCTTGAAACTGCACAACATAATCGATTTAACTAATCGATTCTTTTAAATGAGTTCTCCAGACTATGATGAAAGTGAATGTCTGAATCGATGTGCATAATCGACTTGGGATGTTTTGTTCAAACAACGAGATCAAAACAGTCGATGTATGTAATCGATTCAACCATTACAGTCGTCTCTGTTTCTAAAACTTTTTGTGCAAATCGCTTTAGTCAATCGATTTCACTGGTTCCAGAGACACAGTGATTTTCACCAATCGATGTGCCTAACCGATTGTTAAATTAAGTCTGAAGCTCATTACAGCAAGTTGGTTTAAGCAATCGATTTACCAAGTCGATTGATGCCAACTTCAATATAACAGAAGTAAGTAAGTAGATTGAACTAATCGATTATGGATGTTCCAGACCAAGTTCTTTTTGAAGTATATTTTGGTAAGTCGATTTGCCTAATCAATTTATTAGCATTGGTTTGGTTCTGGAACATTCACATTCGATTTGGTCAATCGATGTAGACAAAAACATAACATAAGAAAATGATTGAATAATCGATTTGCCAAATCGACTAGTTTGCAAGGTGAGCTACTGACTTGCACATTTTCATTTTTAATAAGAGTTCAAGTCGATTTGTCTAATCGATGTAAACTATCAGTTCAGCCTTAGTGAATTAAACAATCGATTTGCCATATCGATTTGTGGCAAACTGGCTCTCTGACTTGCACAATTTATTTTCTGATAAGTGTATCAATCGATTTACCAAGTCGATTGATGGCATGTTTGAACTTTCATAAAGTTCTGCAAATCGATTGTGCCAATCAATTGATTAATTCCAGACAGTGTAATAACAATCAATCCTTTTTCAGAATCGATTTTACTAATCGATTTGCTTGTAGATCTTCAAGGTTTTGTTGATTTCTTGAGTTCCAAGCAATGTTTCAAGCTTGTAGGATTGAACGGATTTTTCCTGAAATTTTCTCAATTCACATTGTTAGGTTTTTATTTTTACAAGTGTATGTTTGTCAAGAACTTCAAAAACGAGAGAACATATGTCTAACAAATAGCCATATTTCTAACACAAGAATAAGCATAGGGAGGACGAAGAAGACCTAAATGTTCACCCAATGACATAAACACACCTAATGGAAGCACAAGACGGGTTAAAAACCCTAATTGGACAAGAATAAGCCTAGGGTGGATGAAAATGACCTATATGTTCATCCAATGACACCAATACACCTATCGGATGCATAAGATTGGTTAAAAACCCTAATTGGACAAGAATATGCATAGGGAGGACGAAAATGACCTAAATGTTAATCCAATGACACAAATGAACTTATTGGATGCACAAGATTGGTTAAAAACACTAATTGGACAAGAATAAGCCTATGGAGGACGAAAATGACCTAATTGTTCATCCAATGACACAAACACACCTGTTCGATGCACAAGATTGGTTAAAAACCGTAATTGGACAAGAATAAGCCTAGGGAGGACGAAAATGACCTAATTGAGCATCTAATGACACATACACACCTATTGGATGCACAAGATTGGTTAAAAACCCTAAATGGACAAGGCTATGCCTAGGGAGGACGAAAATGACCTAAATGTTAATCCAATGGCACAAATGAACTTTTTGGATGCACAAGATTGGTTAAAAACCCTAATCGCACAATAATAAGCCAAGGGAGGACGAAAAATTACATAATTGTTCATCCAATGACACAAACACACCTATTGGATGCACAAGATTGGTTAAAAACCCTAATAGGACAAGAATAAGCCTAGGGAGAACGAAAATGACCAAATTGATCTTCCGATGACACAAACACACCTATTGGATGCACAAGATTGTTTAAAAACCCTAATTGGACCAGAATATTCCTAGGGAGGACGAAAATGACCTAAATCTTAATCCAATGACACAAATGAACTTATTGGATGCACAAGATTGGTTAAAAACCCAAATTGCACAAGAATAAGCCTAGGGTGGATTAAAATGACCTAATTGATCATCCAATGACACATAAATGTTTATTGGATGCACAAGATTGGTTAGAAACCCCAATTGGACAAGAATATGCCTAGGGAGGACGAAAATGACCTAAATCTTAATCCAATGACACAAATGAACTTATTGGATGCACAAGATTGGTTAAAAACCCGAATTGCACAAGAATAAGCCTAGGGATGATTAAAATGACCTAATTGATCATCCAATGACACACAAACGTCTATTGGATGCACAAGATTGGTTAAAAACCCCAATTGGACAAGAATATGCTTAGGGAGGACGAAAATAACCTAAATGTTAATCCAATAACACATATGAACTTATTGATTGCACATGATTGGTTAAAAACCGTAATTGAACAAGAATAAGCCTAGGGAGGACGAAAATGACCTAATTGATCGTCCAATGACGCAAACACACCTGTTGGATGCACAAGATTGGTTAAAAACCATAATTGGACAAGAATAAGCCTAGGGAGGACCAAAATGACCTTATTGATCATCGGATGACACAAACATGTAAGCAGTAAGCTTCCCTGATCTAGTTTTTGATTTATGTACCAAACATACAAGTGCACATTAAATAGTTGCTTGATCTAATGTTTTGAATGAAGAAACATTTCAGGCATACATGAAGGCACTACAACACTTGATTGATGGTCAAATTCAAGTTACAGAGAGCACTCAGTCTGTGCCCACTCGATTGACCACTCGATTGTTCACTCCATTGGCAACTTGATTGTCTGTAGTATCTGAGTCATTTTGACCACGATACTCGATTGATCAATCAATTGATGCAATATTTCATATCACAGTGAGCACCCAGTTTTGAACAACTCGATTGCTCACTCGATTGAAATGAAATTATGGCATCAGGTCTGAATCAGTGGATCACGACAATCGATTGAACAATCGATTGATGCAACATTTCATATCACAGTGAGCATGCAGTTTTGCCCAACTCGATTGCTCACTCGATTGAAAGGTTTTCATAGCATCAGGTCTGATTCAATAACTTGATCAATCGATTGACCAATCAAGTGAAGCTTATATAATTCAAGATTTCAGAAACCTAGAATATACGACATTCGATGCAGCAATCGATTGTTTCCTTACAAATTTGATTGGGCAGTCGTTTGTCCTGTGTCTGTCTTGAATATATATATAGGTGGTGCCTCAAATATTTAAAAACAACAGAAACACAACCAAAAACATTTTTGAAAGAAAAGTTTTTTAACACACAAAAATATTCATTGGCATATCAAATCTTTTGTGTGGTGCTAGAATGATTGAACACATTTCTTGATACTATTCTTCTTTGTTTGTGACAAAGACAATTCCTTGTAATAGAAGCTGTAACAAATCCAGTTTGGAAACTGGTGGTTATCCTTGTTGGTGTGGGATCTTCAAGAGGAAGTCTACTTTGATCTTGTGTGAGTTTGGGGATAAACTACAAGGATCAAAGGGGTGACAAGATAGAAGTGAAGGGAGTTAGATTGATAGGTCGTGTAGAAGACTGGAAAATCTGTAAAAGTACTCGAATTCATTCTATAGTGGAAAAAGCTGGAATCATGATTATGATTACAGGACTGGATGTAGGCCGTTGGATCAACGGCTGAACCAGGATAAATCTTGGTGCAATCTTTCCTATCCTTCTTCTTTAATTTTCAGCATTGTTTAATTGCTTGTTTTGCATGCTCCTTGAATAAATCTTGTATGTGATTTTAAGTTTCCGCTGTGTTTGTAAATTGTATGATTGGTGCATAATTGGAATTGGGAATTATGTCTAACTAGTTGGAGTTGATCTTAATTCTCTTGTTATTAATCAAAAAGAAGTCATAGTTTTCCAACAATTGGCATCTAGAGCCTGACTTTTTTAGAGAAAAATTCATAAAAGAAAATGACTTCTTTGGATTTCCTAGGAGAAGGAGCATCTCTAACCAGACCCCCTGCCTTTAATGGTACAACATACATGTACTGGAAAGAAAGAATGCTTATCTTTCTGGAAGCATGTGGGCTGGACATTTTAGATGCAGTGGAAAATGGTCCTTACATTCCTAAAATTGCAGGTATTGATGGATCATCATGCATTATCAAACCAAGAGCTGACTGGTCTGATGATGACAAAAAGAAAGTTGGTTACAATGTTAAAGCAAAGAATATCATAACATCAGCTTTAAGTGCAGAAGAATTCTTTAGAGTGTCAAACTGCAAGACTGCAAAGGAAATGTGGGACACTTTGCAAGAAACACATGAAGGTACTACAAATGTCAAACGGGCAAGAACAAATACCCTTATGCACGAGTATGAACTTTTCTGCATGAAGAAAGATGAATCTATAAATGATCTACAAACCAGATTCACCCACATTATCAACAATCTACATGCCTTGGGAAAAATTGTGGATAATGAACAGCAGATAGGAAAAGTCATGAGGTGTTTGTCAAGAGAATGGCAACCCAAAATAACTGCCATTGCTGAGTCTAAAGATCTTGCCAACATGACTATAGCAACACTGTTTGGAAAGCTTCGTGAACATGAGATGGAACTACATAGATTAAATGAGACAGAGCAATCAAACAGAAAAAGCAAAGGAATTGCACTGAAAGCTCAAACTCAAAAAGCAAAAACTGAACAAGATTTAGAAAGCTCAGAAAGTGAGTCAAGTGAAGAACCTGAGATAGGTATGTTGGTCAGAAAATTTAAGAAGTTTCTGAAAAAGAAAGGAGAACAGTCAAGGAAACCACAGAATTCCAAAAGAAAAAGCTCCAGCAAGGGTGACACCAGTGATAGCAAAGTTATAACTTGCTATGAATGTGGGAAAACAGGCCACATCAGATCTGAGTGTTACAAGCTGCAAAACAGAAACAAGCCTACTAAGACTAAGGGCAAAGATCAGCAACCTTTAAACAGGAAAGCATACATTGCCTGGAATGACAATGATGAAGATTCATCTGAAGAATCAGAAAATGAAGAAGCTAACTTGTGTCTCATGGCTAATACTGATTCAGAATCTGACAGTGAGGTAAGTACTACATCTAATCCATCTTATGATGAACTTCATGATGCCTTTAATGAACTGCATTCTGAACATGTTAGTGTACTTAAACAACTGATTAGTACTAAGAAACAGCTAGAAGAAAAATGCATACAATTTGATGAAGTTAATTTGAAACTCGAATCTCTTATAGATATAAATTAAAAACTGAAAAGAGAAACTCATGAACTGAAATGTGATGTAACTAAGTTCAACAGTGGTAAAAACAATTTAGAAAGACTTCTTAGAAATCAGAGAAATCTAGATGTTAAAACTGGACTTGGTTATAAACAAAACATGCATATGAAAAGGCATCAGAAATTTGTTCAATCTAAACAAATGTATGATAACTTTACTAGACCAAATCAGAAGCCATCCCCTGTTGTTAGATGTCACTTTTGCTGTAAAAAAGGACATAAAGTGTTCAATTGCAAACTGAAAAAACGTGCCAACAGAGGATGGAAACAAATCTGGAAAGTTAAGGAATCATCATTTGAAACTAACCCCCCAGGACCCAATTTAAATTGGGTACCTAAATCCAAAACCTGATTATTTTATGCAGATATGCTTGGCATCCAGAAATCAGTCTTGGTATCTGGACAGTGGATGCTCCAGGCATATGACTGGAGACAAGTCCAAATTCTTGTCTCTGAACTTAAAAAGTGGTGGCTTTGTCAAATACGGAGACAACAACAAAGGAAAGATCCTTGGCATTGGAGATATAGGAAATAACTCAACTGCTATTATCAAGGATGTTTTATTTGTTGAAGGCCGGAAACACAACTTACTAAGCATTAGTCAGCTGTGTGACAAAGGGTTTAAGGTAAACTTTACTTCCATATCCTGCACGCTTGAGCATAAGGAAGTTGAAGGTATGAAACTGACAGGTAAAAGAATTAATAATATTTATATGATAGATTTTGATTCGTTGCTTGCAAATGATTTCTGTTGCTTGTTGTCTAGTGCTGATGAGAGTTGGCTGTGGCACAAACGAGTCGCTCATATTCATATGGACCACTTGAACAGTCTTGTCAGCAAGCAGCTAGTCCTAGGTCTCCCAAATAGGAAGTTCTCTAAGGACAGACTGTGTGACTCCTGCGAGAGGAGTAAGCTAGTCAAATCTTCCTTCCCCCCTATAGACTTGGTTCAAACCAAGAAAGTTTTAGAGTTGGTGCATATGGACCTCTTTGGTCCATCTCAGGTTAGAAGTTTTGGAGGAAACCTATATGGCTATGTTTTGGTAGATGATTACACAAGGTTCACATGGACATATTTTCTAACTCACAAGAGTGAGGCATTCTCAACTTTCAAAAAATTTGCTGCTTTGACTCAAAATGAGAATAATACGAAAATCATATCCATAAAAAGTGATCATGGAGGTGAATTCCAAAATGATGCTTTTCAAACCTTCTGTGAAAATCATGGTATCAAACATATCTTCTCAGCCCCTAGAACTCCACAACAGAATGGAGTAGTAGAAAGGAAGAATAGATCCTTAGAAGAGCTTGCTAGGACAATGCTCAAAGATTCTAATCTTCCCAAGTACTTTTGGGCTGATGCCATTAACACTGCAGCTCATGTAGTGAATAGGGTTCTCATTAGACCTTTTCTTAGAAAGACTCCCTATGAGTTATACAAAGGGAGAAAGCCTAACATCTCCTACTTTAGGATTTTTGGGTGTAAGTGCTTTGTGTTAAACAATGGCAAGGGACCTTTAGGTAAATTTGATCCTAAGTCAGATGAGGGTATCTTCCTAGGGTATTCCCAAGTTAGTAAGGCCTATAGAATCTACAATAAAAGGACCAAAACTATAGAGGAGTCTGTACATGTCAAATTTGATGAAAACTTGAACAACACTCTTTCTATAGTTGAAAAGTCGTTGGATGATGTTGTGGATTCTGAATCCATAGAAACCAGTGAGCCTGAAACTCCAACCAACCTTGACTGTGTGGAACCTATTAGGGAAGTTGACCTACCTAAAGAGTGGAAGTTTGCCAAAAACCATCCCATAGATAACATTATTGGAGAGATTTCAAAAGGTGTTTCAACCAGAAAATCCCTTAGAGAGTTTTGCAACCTTACAGCCTTTGTTTCACAAGTAGAACCCAAAAATATTAAGGAAGCTCTTATGGAACCTGACTGGATAGTAGCCATGCAAGAAGAGCTGAATCAGTTTGAGAGAAACCAAGTGTGGACTCTTGTTCCTAGACCAGAGGGTAAACATATCATAGGAACTAGGTGGGTTTTCAGAAACAAAATGGATGAGATTGGTGTGATTACTAGGAACAAGGCTAGGTTAGTGGCCAAAGGTTACAACCAAGAATAAGGTATAGACTACGATGAGACTTATGCCCCAGTAGCCAGACTAGAAGCTATCAGGATTTTATTGGCATATGCTTGTATAATTGATTTCAAATTATTTCAAATGGATGTTAAAAGTGCTTTTCTAAATGGAGACATTAAGGAGGAAGTTTTTGTAAGTCAAACTCCTGTTTTGAAGATCCTAAGCTTCCAAATCATGTGTTTAAACTTACAAAAGCCCTCTATGGCTTGAAACAAGCTCCAAGAGCTTGGTATGATAAGCTGAGCAATTTCCTTTTACAAGAAAATTTTTCAAGGGGAAATGTAGATAAAACACTTTTTATCAAAAGACAAGGAAAAGACATTTTGTTGGTACAAATTTATGTTGATGACATAATATTTGGATCAACAAATGACAAGCTTTGTAAAGATTTTGAAAATACTATGAAAGGCAGATTTGAAATGTCCATGATGGGAGAATTGACTTACTTCCTGGGATTTCAAATCAAACAAAGCAAAAATGGAATCTTCCTTAGTCAATCAAAATATTGCAGTGATCTTTTAAAGAAATTTAATTTTGAAAAATTTAAATCCATTGACACGCCTATGAGTCAATCCTGCTACTTAGATAAGGATGAATCGGGTAAAGCTGTAGATGTGACTGTGTTTAGAAGCCTAATAGGATCTCTTCTCTACCTAACCGCTAGCAGACCGGACATCATGTTTAGTGTGTGTATGTGTGCTAGATACCAAGCCAATCCTAAGGAATCTCACCTCAGTGCTGTCAAGAGAATCTTCAGATATCTCTTGGGAACCAAATATCTTGGTTTATGGTATCCTAAGGGATCCACTTGCACTCTAGTTGGTTACTCTGATTCTGACTTTGCTGGATGCAAATTGGACAGAAAAAGTACCTCAGGTACTTGCCAACTTCTAGGTAACTCGCTTGTTTCTTGGCATAGCAAGAAACAAAACAGTGTAGCACTCTCAACTGCTGAAGCTGAGTATGTTGCTGCTGGTAGTTGTTGCGCTCAAATTCTTTGGATGCAGCAACACCTCTCTGATTTTGGGGTGGACCTAGGGACTGTGCCTATTTTGTGTGATAATACTAGTGCTATTAACATTACTAAGAATCCTGTCATGCATTCTAGAACCAAGCACATTGAAATAAGGCATCACTTCATTCGAGATCAATATCAACAGGGCATGATTAAGTTGGAATATGTCAATACAACTGAGCAGTTGGCTGACATTTTCACCAAGGCCTTGCCTAAGGACAGTTTCTTCTTTATAGGAATGAAACTGGGCATCATTGATCCCAATGAAATCTGATCCTTATACCCAATTCGACTGCACAATCGAGTGTCCTGTGACCAAATTGGCATTAATTCACTCACTAGTCGATTGTGAAATCGACTGATTGATGAAAACTGCCTTATTTTGTCAATTTGGAAATTCGATATTCGATTGCACAATCGAATGGATGGGTCTCAGTTTTATCTTGTTTATGTCTGTTCTATTTTATGTTTGCTTCAATCGAATGGGAATTCGATTGATAGTTTCTCAGAAGCATGTCTGTTGAAATTCTCATCATGTCAATCGGATGGCAAATCGAGTGTTCATGTATCTGGAACCAGTTTTTCTGATTTTTTTGTTTCGATATTCGACTGGGTAATCGAGTGATGCACTGAAAGTTGGTTAAAACTCGATTGGACACGCGACTGTTTGGATTAAGTGAACCACAAGTCAGAGAACATTTGGAAATCAAAAACCCGAGCATCGATTGGGTAATCGATTGACAAGTATCCGTTGAGAAAATTATAGCCGTTGGATGAGTGTAACGGTCATATTTTTAACCCAGAAATGCAGACAGTCGATTGGGCAATCGAATGTCAACAGTAGTATATAAATCTGGACTTCACTACTCGATTTCTCAATCCAATACTGCATTCTGCTATCATCTTCTTCATCAAACTACAATCTGTTCTTCATCCAATCAACCTCTAATTCATATTACTCAATGGCTAGAGTTAAACAAACCGGTAGGAAACCAGCTGTTACCTCTACTGGCCCTTCATCTAGAAATGTTCAACCATCCAGCTCATCTTCTTATTCTTCTACCTCTAGTGAAAGAACTCCCTCACCATCACCTCCTCCACCTCCTTCACCTCCAGCAAAAAGGATCTCAATCCCTACTCATAAGGTACAAGCGAAGGACAAAGGCAAAGGTATTGCCACTACTCCTGAAGCTAGCAAAAAGAGGAAGGTTCCTCCGTCTGAAAAACTGCTAGGAGACGCAATGAAAGAGCTAAAGAAGAAGAAGAAGAAGCCTTCATCTCCACCTAAAAAGGCTAAGCCTTCACAAGAGAAGGTTACTGAAGGGAAGGCTGTCCCAGATTCTTTTGCCAAAAGAAAAATCCAAGATGCCAGAACTCTGGATTTTCCTTATTTTTATCAAAATGGTTTTTCTTTTCAAAACCATTTAAGGTTCCATGGTTTGGAAAACCTCCTTACCTGTTCTTTGGATGTCTATCCAAAACTGGTAAGAGCCTTCTATTCCACTTTCATCCTCACCAAAACTGGTTTTGCTGCTGAAGTAAAATGTAAAAGAATGGCAATGACCTTTGAAGAGTTTTCAAAGTTAACTGGTTTGCCGTTCTGTGGATATACTATCGATGGCCGAGCACAAGACACTCCTGAAGATGAAGGTTGGGAAAACTCCATCAACAAACATGCTGCCTTACAAGAGTTGATGATGGAAGGATTTGTTGAAAAAGGAACCATTCAAGCTGGTCAAATGAAGGTTGAGCACAGGCTGCTCATGTATGTGCTAACACGAATGTTAGTACCTAGAGCCGGAAATCACGCAGTTGTACAGCGGCTGGACGTTGTCTTGCTATGGGGACTGTACAAGGAACTCAAAATGAGTTGGGCTTGGATTGTGCTGCCGAACATGCATGAATCAGCACAAGGGAAACACATCCTGCCCTATCCCCAATTGGTTATGAGGATTCTGAGGCATTTCAAGGTGTCTCTAGCCAATGAAGAATCACTCACAACCACTCATACATTTGGTGAAGCTATTGTCAACCAAATGCAGATAAGAAGGATCAACAATGTTTGGACAAGGACTCCAACACCTGCTGATCATGCACAACCAAGTGTTGATCAAGCCCAGACAAGTGCCCAAACACCTACATCAGCTGAAGGATCTTCTGAGATCATGGCAAAGCTGATGGAGATTCTGCAACACCAGACTGAACACAGTGAGAGGATAGAAGCTTCTCTTCTAAAGCTTCAAACAGCCTTGGAATCAGTTCAGAAGGATGTTTCAGACATCCAGGAGCACTTGGGTCTCAAGATGTCTTTCGAAGACATTGCAGAGATTGGGAGGCAATCAACTGCTGAACCAAACCAGAACATTGAGATTGGTTCTGATTCTCATGGGGAGAAGACACCTGCTGAGGGTAATACATCGGTCTCTCCTCCTCTTGTTGGTGATAATGAGGATCAAGCCTAAGATTTAAGTGGTCTAGGTTTATTTTGATGCTATTTGATTGTCTCTGGTTGCTTGCTTGTTCTTACATGTGTTGCCCATTAATTTCCTCTTGTATTTTTTTGTCGTATGTCTTTTTGTATTAATGACAAAAAGGGGGAGATTATTTTAATTAATATGAGATTAAGTTGTATTTGATTCGTTGTATGTGTTTGTATCTGATGATGTATATGCTGGATTAACATTATGATGAAATACTGATAGTATTAACTCTGATGATCTGATATTGATTTTGTGCAAAATGTTGATATTGTACTGCTGCATTATTTTGCTGATATTGCATTACACATGTCCTGATTAATGCACATTCATCATCTGATACATACTAAGCTCTGATGCTTTATTCTTCATCTGAATCTAATACATGTTACACAAATTTGTTCACTCCCTGGTCATGCACTAAATTGTTTGCATCATGCATTCCAAAACTCAGGGGGAGATTTTTTTATATAGAATCTCAATATTAATTGTATGTTTGTCATTAAATCAAAAAGGGGGAGATTGTAAGCAATAAGCTTCCCTGATCTACTTTTTGATTTATGTACCAAACATACAAGTGCACATTAAATAGTTGCTTGATCTAATGTTTTGAATGAAGAAACATTTCAGGCATACATGAAGACACTACAACACTTGGAACAATAGTTTGCAACTCAAGGAATCAACCATAGTTGGAGGATGCACTTGAGGAAGATGCAGTTTTAGTATAGTTGTATTAAGTGTCTAGGTATCAAAGTTAAGTAATCAATCACTAGAGTCTCACACAAAACATGCCAATGAGTTTTTGTCATTCATTCATGTGTTATGAAACCTAAAACTGTAAACACTCGATTGAACAATCGATTGAATGGGTTATCAATCGAATGGCACATAAACTGTCTTAAACAACTGACGTCTGTAACAAGATCAGTCGATTGTCCAGTCGATTGCACAATAGACTGACAACTCGATTGATGCTCAAATTCATGTTACAGAGAGCACTCAGTCTGTGCCCACTCGATTGACCACTCGATTGTTCACTCGATTGGAAACTTGATTGTCTGCAGTATCTGAGTCATTTTGACCACGATACTCGATTGATCAATCGATTGATGCAATATTTCATATCACAGTGAGCACCCAGTTTTGAACAACTCGATTGCTCACTCAATTGAAATTAAATTATGGCATCAGGTCTGAATCAGTGGATCACGACAATCGATTGAACAATCGATTGATGCAACATTTCATATCACAGTGAGCACCCAGTTTTGCCCAACTCGATTGCTCACTCGATTGAAAGGTTTTCATAGCATCAGGTCTGATTCAGTAACTTGATCAATCGATTGACCAATCAAGTGAAGCCTATATAATTCAAGATTTCAGAAACCCAGAATATACGACATTCGATGCAGCAATCGATTGTTTCCTTACAAATTCGATTGGGCAATTGATTGTCCTGTGTCTGTCTTGAATATATATATAGGTGGTGCCTCAAATATTTAAAAACAACAGAAACACAACCAAAAACATTTTTGAAAGAAAAGTTTTTTAACACACAAAAATATTCATTGGCATATCAAATCTTTTGTGTGGTGCTAGAATGATTGAACACATTTCTTGATACTATTCTTCTTTGTTTGTGACAAAGACAATTCCTTGTAATTGAAGCAGTAACAAATCCAGTTTGGAAACTCATGGCTATCATTGTTGGTGTGGGATCATCAAGAGGAAGTCTACTTTGATCTTGTGTGAGTTTGGGGATAAACTACAAGGATCAAAGGGGTGACAAGATAGAAGTGAAGGGAGTTAGATTAATAGGTCGTGTAGAAGATTGGAAAATATGTAAAAGTACTCGAATTCATTCTATAGTGGAAAAAGCTGGAATCATGATTATGATTACAGGACTGGATGTAGGCCGTTGGATCAACGGCTGAACCAGGATAAATCTCGGTGCAGTCTTTCCTATCCCTCTTCTTTAATTTTCAGCATTGTTTAATTGCTTGTTTTGCATGCTCCTTTAATAAATCTTGTATGTGATTTTAAGTTTCCGCTGTGTTTGTAAATTGTATGATTGGTGCATAATTGGAATTGGGAATTATGTCTAACTAGTTGGAGTTGATCTTAATTCTCTTGTTATTAATCAAAAAGAAGTCATAGTTTTCCAACAAAACACACCTATTGGATCCAGAAGATTGTTTAAAAACCTTAAATGGACAAGACTCTGCCTAGGGAGGACGAAAATGACCTAAATGTTAATCCAACGACACAAATGAACTTATTGGATGCACATGATTGGTTAAAAACCGTAATTGAACAAGAATAAGCCTAGGGAGGACGAAAATGACCTAATTGATCATCCAATGACGCAAACACACCTGTTGGATGCACAAGATGTTGGAAAACTATGACTTCTTTTTGATTAATAACAAGAGAATTAAGATCAACTCCAACTAGTTAGACATAATTCCCAATTCCAATTATGCACCAATCTTACAATTTACAAACACAGCGGAAACTTAAAATCACATACAGGATTTATTCAAGGAGCATGCAAAACAAGCAATTAAACAATGCTGAAAATTAAAGAAGAGGGATAGGAAAGATTGCACCAAGGTTTATCCTTTCTTCCTGAATATAACCCTTGGCTACTAGCCTAGCTTTGTTCCTTGTGATCACACCATTCTCATCTAGTTTGTTTCTAAAAACCCACCTAGTTCCTATGATGTGCTTATTTTCTGGTTTAGGTACTAGCTGCCACACTTGGTTTCTCTCAAACTGGTTCAACTCCTCTTGCATAGCAAGTATCCACTCACTATCTAGCAAGGCTTCCTTAATGGTCTTAGGCTCAATCTGAGATACAAAGGCTGCTAGGTTACAAAAGTGTCCAAGGTTCCTTCTAGTAGCTGCCCCTTTGGAGATGTCACCTATGATGTTATCTATGGGATGGTTTCTATTGAACTTCCACTCCTTAGGTAACTCATCTATTCTAATAGGTTCAACACACTCACTGTTTGCTGGAGGTACAGGTTCTTTGGGTTCTAAAGGGTCAAAATCTATAACAAGAGGACAAAAACAATAGAAGAATCTGTTCATGTGAAAAGTGAGCTTCTGGTATGATTTGTAAGTTTTCTAAGCTAAGTCGAAATCGACGTGGGTAATCGATGTGTGTTTAACCTGATCAGTTCTTCACTCAAAAGAATCGATTTGGGAAATCGATGCTAAGATGAAGCTCTACCTGAACTGTCATTTGAAGCTTCTGGGCTGATACGAAATCGATTCGGGAAATCGATTAAGTAATTGTGGACATCGATTTGGGTAATCGACTGACATTATTATCGTTACAGAGTTTTTTACTAGCCGTTACGTGTCTTTTGATCTTCCCCAGCAACGGTAACTAAATCGATTGGGGAAATCGATTTACATACCCAGCAGTATAAAAGGAATAGTTTCAATCGAACCACAACATCGATTCATCTCTTTTCCAGCTCTCAAACCTCTGCAATCTCAGTTCTCTCTTCTTGTTCTGATCTACTCAACCTTCCTCTTTTCCCTCTCTACTTCAGATTAATCCTAAATCTCTAAAAATGGCAAGAGTTAAGCGCACATCACCATCTACACCCTCCACTTCATCTTCTTCAAGTACACCATCACCACCTCCAACTCTTTCAAAACGGGTTTCCATTCCAACACACAAGATTTCAGCACAAGACAAAGGTAAAAGTATTGCTATAGACCAAGGGAAATCGAAGAAAAGGAAGGACCCTCCAACTGAAAAGTTGCTGGCTGATGCAATGAATGAGGTAATGCAGAAGAAGAAGAAGAAGGATACTTCTTCAACTCCACAGAAGAAGTCTACACCCCAGAATAAAGCAACTCCTACACCAAAGGCCACTCAAAGCAAGTCAACTGAGGAATTCAAACTTCCTCAAGCGTTCATCAAGCGCAAGATTCATGAAGCAAGAGATCTGGCCTTCGAGTACTTCAACAGTGATGGTTTTACCTTTCAAAACCATCTCAGATTTCATGGTTTGGGAAGATTTTCTATCCTGTTCTCTCGATGCTTATCCAAACCTGATTCGGGCATTTTACTCCACGTTCAAAATGACGGATTCTGGTTTCAAAGCAACGGTGAAAGGCAAGAAAATTTCCATGACATACGAGGAGTTCTCGCACCTGTCGGGACTTCAGTACCATGGAAACTTTGTCGATGGCAGCACCGAAGCTGACGCTGCTGATGACGGCTGGGAAGAGACTCTGGAGAGGCAACAAGTCGTGCAGGACTTGATGGTTGAAGGCTTTGTGGAATCCGTTGCACTTCCTATCGGCCGGATGAAGGTTCAGCATCGTATGCTGATGTATGCTCTCACCCGGATGCTCGTCCCACGCTCCGGGAATCATGCAGTTGTCCAATGGTTGGACATAGTATTGATGTGGGGTCTATGCAAGGAGCTCAAGATGAGCTGGGCATGGATTGTGCTTCGCCACATGCAGGAAGCAGCACAAGGCAAGCTGGTGCTTCCGTATCCACAGCTAATCACTAAGATTCTCACCCACTTCAAGGTCTCTCTAAAGGGTGAAGAAGTGTCCAAAACCACTCTGACATTTGGTGAATCCATTGTGAACCAAATGCAGCTACGTAAGCTGAATGGAATCTGGAGTAGACCTCAAGCTACTGCTGAACCAACCCAGTAAAGTGTTGAACCACCTGATGCTGAGCCTGTTTCAGCTGGGTCTGAGGTCCTCTCTAAACTCCTTGAGTTTATGGCAGCTCAGGCGACTCACAACTCCAAAATGGAGGAGCTGAATGTAAGGATGGATGCTGCAATTCAGGAGATCCAAGCCAACCAGAATCAGATGGCACAGGACATAGCAGCAATTCAGGAACATCTGGGCATTAAGTTGTCCTTCAGCGATGTTGCTGAAATTGGAAGGCAAGCAGCTGAAGAGCATACTCCTACTCATGTAGAGGTTGTTGTGATTCATGTTGAGGAGACACCTGCTGAGGGTAATACAGCGGTCTCAACCTCATCCCCTGCTAATAATGAGGATCAGCCAACCATAGATGTTTAGGACCTTAGTTTCTTTTTGGCGTTTGTTAATCTATGTTGCCTTTCTGTGTAATTTTGTCTTTTTTGTTGGTTGTACTCTGTTGATAAATGAATATAAGTGTTTTTGAAGTTAATTGCTTGTGTTAATCGCTGCATTGCATTTCATTTCATTTCATCTTCATGACTTCAAATGCGTGCCATACTATGTTTGATTCTGTTTATTGCACTGATAAAAGTGTCTTCTGGTTATAATCATAATAAACACTTGTTACTAATCCTTTACGTTTTTCAGAAATTCTTTTGCTACCATCTCAGGGGGAGCAAAATTGTTTTTTTTTCTCCTCTCCTTTTTGACTTATTTAACAAAAGGGGGAGAGAAGTTTTTATAACTTGATTAGTACTAACACAGTGGTATCTTATCTTATATATACTATGTTCTGCAATTTGCTTGGGTATACATACTCAGGGGGAGCTAAACTGTTATTTCAGCATATTCCCTTGAAATGTTTCTCAAGTTTATAAAAAAATTGCATGTTTGTCAATTAAATCAAAAAGGGGGAGATTGTTAGAAATATGGCTATTTGTTAGACATATGTTCTCTCTTTTTTGAAGTTCTTGACAAACATACACTTGTAAAAATAAACCTAACAGTGTGAATTGAGAAAATTTCAGGAAAAATCCGTTCAATCCTACAAGCTTGAAACATTGCTTGGAACTCAAGAAATCAACAAAACCTTGAAGATCTACAAGCAAATCGATTAGTAAAATCGATTCTGAAAAAGGGTTGATTGTTATTACACTATCTGGAATTAATCAATCGATTGGCACAATCGATTTGCACAACTTTATGAAAGTTCAAACATGCCATCAATCGCCTTGGTAAATCGATTGATACACTTATCAGAAAATAAATTGTGCAAGTCAGAGAGCCAGTTTGCCACAAATCGATTGTTTAATTCACTAAGACTGAACTGATAGTTAACATCGATTAGACAAATCGACTTGAACTCTTATTAAAAATGAAAATGTGCAAGTCAGTAGCTCACCTTGCAAACTAGTCGATTTGGCATATCGATTATTCAATCATTTTCTTATGTTATGTTTTTGTCTACATCGATTGACCAAATCGAATGTGAATGTTCCAGAACCAAACCAATGCTAATAAATCGATTAGGCAAATCGACTTACAAAAATATATTTCAAAAAGAACTTGGTCTGGAACATCCATAATCGATTAGTTCAATCTACTTACTTACTTCTGTTATATTGAAGTTGGCATCAATCGACTTGGTAAATCGATTGCTTAAACCAACTTGTTGTAATGAGCTTCAGACTTAATTTTACAATCGGTTAGGCACATCGATTGGTGAAAATCACTGTGTCTCTGGAACCAGTGAAATCGATTGACTAAAGCGATTTGCACAAAAAGTTTTAGAAACAGAGACGACTGTAATGGTTGAATCGATTACATACATCGACTGTTTTGATCTCGTTGTTTGAACAAAACATCCCAAGTCGATTATGCACATCGATTCAGACATTCACTTTCATCATAGTCTGGAGAACTCATTTAAAAGAATCGATTAGTTAAATCGATTATGTTGTGCAGTTTCAAGATTCAAGAAAAACAAGATTCACGAAATCGATTGCATAAATCGATTAGGGTGCTTTATAACTTTAATGAATGGATTGGATAAATCGATTCATATGTTGTTTTTCCTGAAACTATATAAACTGCTTTGGTACTCTTATTCCATACGGATAATAGATTCATTAAACAATACAATAACTTTTGACAATTCATTTTCAGAGCTACAACACGTGAGATAACTCTTTCACAACCATTATCAATTGGAAATCCTTTCTCAATCATGGACAATAAACTTGTGATCATTGAAGATTGGAAAAGACTGATTTGAGAATGATTACTTTTGGAAGAAGCAAGATCAAGATATTTGTATATTTGATTTGCTGCATGGTTTGTGATACTCTTTTGTAACAAATTACTTTGCGAAAATCCAGCTGCGACTGGTGGCGTTCTTCGGGGTTGAGGGCTGTCAACAAGAAGACGCTTGACTGAATTCTTGGTCAAGTTTATGGGACTTAAACTTGGGAATTCAGGGAAGGGAAGATAGAACAAGTAGAATAGTTTAAGATTGGTGTGAGGCACTGTGTGAAAATCTGTAAACTGATTCTAAAAAGGTTCTATTGGAAAGGCTGAGATCTTGTTGGATCTTGGGACTGGATGTAGGCTGTCAAGGGACAGCTGAACCAGGATAAACCATGGTGCAATCTTTCCTATCCCTCTTCTTTAATTTTCAGCATTGTTTAATTGCTTGTTTTGCATGCTCCTTGAATAAATCTTGTATGTGATTTTAAGTTTTCGCTGTGTTTGTAAATTGTATGATTGGTGCATAATTGGAATTGGGAATTATGTCTAACTAGTTGGAGTTGATCTTAATTCTCTTGTTATTAATCAAAAAGAAGTCATAGTTTTCCAACAATTGGCATCAGAGCCTGACTTTTTTGGAGAAAAACTCATAAAAAGAAAATGACTTCTTTGGATTTCCTAGGAGAAGGAGCATCTCTAACCAGACCCCCTGCCTTTAATGGTACGGCATACATGTACTGGAAAGAAAGAATGCTTATCTTTCTGGAAGCATGTGGGCTGGACATTTTAGATGCAGTGGAAAATGGTCCTTACATTCCTAAAATTGCAGGTATTGATGGATCATCATGCATTATCAAACCAAGAGCTGACTGGTCTGATGATGACAAAAAAAAAGTTGGTTACAATGCTAAAGCAAAGAATATAATAACATCAGCTTTGAGTGCAGAAGAATTCTTCAGAGTGTCAAACTGCAAGACTACAAAGGAAATGTGGGACACTTTGCAAGAAACACATGAAGGTACTACATATGTCAAACGGGCAAGAACAAATACACTTATGCACGAGTATGAACTTTTCTGCATGAAGAAAGATGAATCTATAAATGATCTACAAACCAGATTCACCCACATTATCAACAATCTACATGCCTTGGGAAAAATTGTGGATAATGAACAGCAGATAGGAAAAGTCATGAGGTGTTTGTCAAGAGAATGGCAACCCAAAATAACGGCCATTGCTGAGTCTAAAGATCTTGCCCACATGACTATAGCTACATTGTTTGGAAAACTGAGGGAGCATGAAATGGAATTACATAGACTCAATGAAGCTGAACTAGGTGACAGAAAACGAAAAGGGTTGTCGTTGAAAGCTCAAACAAGTCAGTCCAAATCTGAACATGAGAGCAGCTCAGATGAATCTAGCAGTGAAGATGATGAGGAACCTGAACTTGGGCTACTTGTTAAAAAGTTTAAGAAATTTCTGAAAAAAAAAGGACAGTAAATTCAGAAAACAATCCAGCTCAAAGAACAATGACAGTAAAACAATCACATGTTATGAGTGTGGAAAAACTGGTCATATCAAGGCTGATTGTTACAAGCTGCAGAACAAGAACAGAAATTCCAAAACTAAAGGCAAGGAACCAGTCCGGAAAAACAGAAAAGCATATGTTGCATGGAATGACAATGAAGAATCCTCTACATCTTCAGAAACTGAAGAAGCTAATCTGTGCCTCATGGCTAACACGGATTCGGAATCAGAAAGCGAGGTAAATTCCCAATATAATCCTTCTTTTGATGAACTACAAGATGCATTTAATGAATTGCATGATGAATATGTTAAATCTGTTAAGCAATTAATTAATACCAAGAAAATGCTTGAACAACAATGCATGTTGCATGATCAAATGAAAACTGATTATAGGAATATTGAGGACTTGTGTGAACAATTGAAAAAGGACTCGCATGATAAATCTGCCAAATGCATTGAACTTGAGAATTCTGTTGCATTATTAAAGTCTGATTTATTGAAACTTTCTAGTAGCAAAGATAAATTGAATGATATTCTTAGCAACCAGAGAAGTGTCAACATAAAATCTGGACTTGGATATAACAAGAATATGCATGCTAATCATAATAAAAATAAACATGGCATAGGATATGGTAATGTTAATCATAACCAAAAATTTGTGAAACCTAGCCACATGCATAATGCTTTTGTCAAACCAAAACAGTATGTCTCCTCTACTGTCACTTGTCACTTTTGTTGTAGAAAAGGACATTTTGTCTACAACTGCAAATTAAAAAGACTTGCAAATAGAGGATACAAACAGATTTGGAGAATTAAGACAAAAGATGGTAAAACTGACCCCCCAGGACCCAATGTGAATTGGGGACCTAAATTCATTTTCTAATTGTATTGCAGGTATGCTTGAGATCCACTAAACACCAATGATATCTTGATAGTGGATGCTCAAAGCACATGACAGGGGACAAGTCAATGTTTCTGTCCCTGAATTTAAAAGAAGATGGATTTGTAAAATATGGAGATAACAATAAAGGCAAGATATGTGGTGAAGGTAACATCGGAAATGAATCAACTGTCATAATTAAAAATGTCTTATATGTGGAAGGGCTGAAACATAATCTTCTATGTATAAGTCAGCTATGTGACAATGGATTTCAAGTAAGCTTTTCACCACTTTCTTGCATAATTGAGAACAAGCATGATAAAAGCATGAAATTAGTAGGTGATAGAATTAATAACATTTACATGCTGGACTTGAATGCTATGCCTGCTGATTCTACTTGTTGCTTACTATCTAATGCTGATGAAACTTGGTTATGGCATAAACGCATTGCACACATTCATGTAGATCATTTAAATAGACTTGTTAGCAAGCAGCTAGTCATAGGCCTTCCCAATAGAAAGTTTTCTAAAGATAGGCTGTGTGATTCTTGTGTGAAGAGTAAGCTTGTCAAGTCTACTTTTCCCCCAGTTGATATGGTCAAAACCAATAGGGTTTTGCAACTTATCCACATGGATTTGTTTGGACCATCACATATTAGAAGCTTTGGTGGCAACCTGTATGGATTTGTGTTAATTGATGACTATTCTAGATTTACTTGGACTTATTTTCTAACTCATAAAAGTGACACATTTTCTGTTTTCAAAAAGTTTGCAAACTTGGTTCAAAATGAAAAAAGTCAGAAAATTATTTCTATCAAAAGTGATCATGGAGGTGAATTCCAAAATGATTCTTTTGACAAGTTTTGTGAAGAAAATGGCATTCAACATATGTATTCTTCCCCTAGAACACCACAGCAAAATGGTGTTGTAGAGAGGAAGAATAGGTCCCTAGAGGAGTTAGCTAGGACCATGTTGAAAGATTCAAATACTCCCAAGTGTTTCTGGGCTGATGCAATTAACACTGCCACACATGTTGTCAACAGGGTTTTGATTAGGCCTATACTTAAGAAAACTCCTTATGAGTTGTTCAAGGGTAGAAAGCCTAATATTGCTTACTTTAGAGTGTTTGGTTGCAAGTGTTTTGTCTTGAATAATGGTAAAGAACACCTAGGCAAGTTTGATCCCAAGGCAGATGAGGGTATCTTTCTAGGTTATTCCCAAACTAGCAAAGCCTATAGAATCTATAACAAGAGGACAAAAACAATAGAAGAATCTGTTCATGTGAAATTTGATGAAACTTTTAAAGAAAACTTGAACAACACTCCTTCTATTGTTAATGCCCCCTTAGATGAAGTTATAGATTTTGACCCTTTAGAACCCAAAGAACCTGTACCTCCAGCAAACAGTGAGTGTGTTGAACCTATTAGAATAGATGAGTTACCTAAGGAGTGGAAGTTCAATAGAAACCATCCCATAGATAACATCATAGGTGACATCTCCAAAGGGGCAGCTACTAGAAGGAACCTTAGACACTTTGGTAACCTAGCAGCCTTTGTATCTCAGATTGAGCCTAAGACCATTAAGGAAGCCTTGCTAGATAGTGAGTGGATACTTGCTATGCAAGAGGAGTTGAACCAGTTTTAGAGAAACCAAGTGTGGCAGCTAGTACCTAAACCAGAAAATAAGCACATCATAGGAACTAGGTGGGTTTTTAGAAACAAACTAGATGAGAATGGTGTCATCACAAGGAACAAAGCTAGGCTAGTAGCCAAGGGTTATAGTCAGGAAGAAAGGATAAACCTTGGTGCAATCTTTCCTATCCCTCTTCTTTAATTTTCAGCATTGTTTAATTGCTTGTTTTGCATGCTCCTTGAATAAATCCTGTATGTGATTTTAAGTTTGCGCTGTGTTTGTAAATTGTATGATTGGTGCATAATTGGAATTGGGAATTATGTCTAACTAGTTGGAGTTGATCTTAATTCTCTTGTTATTAATCAAAAAGAAGTCATAGTTTTCCAACACAAGATTGGTTAAAAACCCTAATTGGACAAGACTAAGCCTAGGGAGTACGAAAATGACCTAATTGTTCATCCAATGACACAAACACGCCTATTGGATGCACAAGATAGGTTAAAAACCCTAATTGGACCAGAATATGCCTAGGGAGGACGAAAATGACCTAAATGTTAATCCACTAACACAAATGAACTTATTGGATGCACAAGTTTGGTTAAAAACCCTAATTGCACAAGAATAAGCCTAGGATGGACAAAAATAACCTAAATGTTAATCCAATGACACAAATGAACTTATTCGATTCACAAGATTGGTTAAAAACCCTAATTGGACAAGAATAAGCCTATGGAGGACAAAGAAGACCTAAATGTTCATCCAATGACATAAACACGCCTAATAGAAGCACAAGACGGGTTAAAAACCCTAAGTTGACAAGAATAAGCCTAAGGAGGATGAAAATGACCTAAATGTTCATCCAATGACACCAATACACCTATTGGATGCATGAGGTTTTTTAAAAATCCTAATTGGACAAGAATATGCATAGGCAGGACGAAAATGACCTAAATGTTAATCCAATGACACAAATGAACTTATTGGATGCACAAGATTGGTTAAAAACACTAATTGGACAAGAATAAGCCTAGGGAGGACGAAAATGACCTAATTGTTCATCCAATGACACAAACACACCTGTTGGATGCACAAGATTGGTTAAAAACCCTAATTGGACAAGAATAAGCCTAGGGAGGACGAAAATGACATAATTGATCATCTAATGACACAAACACACCTATTGGATGCACAAGATTAGTTAGAAACCCTAAATGGACCAGACTATGCCTAGGGTGGACGAAAATGACCTAAATGTTAATTCAATGACAGAAATGAACTTGTTGGATGCACAAGAATAAGCCTAAGGAAGACGAAAACCACCTAATTGATCATCCAATGACACAAACACACCTATTGGATGCACAAGATTGGTTAAAAACCCTAATTGGACATGAATAAGCCGAGGGAGGACGAAAATAACCTAATTGATCATCCGATGACACAAACACACCTATTGGATACACAAGATTGGTTAAAAACCCTAATTGGACAAGAATATGCTTAGGGAGGACGAAAATGACCTAAATGTTAATCCAATGACACAAATGAACTTATTGGCTGCACATGATTGGTTAAAAACCCAAATTGGACAAGAATAAGCCTATGGAGGATGAAAATGACCTAAATGTTCATCCAATGACACAAATACACCTATTGGATGCATAAGATTGGTTAAAAACCCTAATTGGACAAGAATATGCATAGGGAGGACGAAAATGACCTAAATGTTAATCCAATGACACAAATGAAATTATTGGATTCACAAGATTGGTTAAAAACCCTAATTGAACAAGAATAAGCATAGGGAGGACGAAGAAGACCTAAATGTTCACCCAATGACATAAACACACCTAATGGAAGCACAAGACGGGTTATAAACCCTAATTGGACAAGAATAAGCCTAGGGTGGATGAAAATGACCTATATGTTCATCCAATGACACCAATACACCTATTGGATGCATAAGATTGGTTAAAAACCCTAATTGGACAAAAATATGCATAGGGAGGACGAAAATGACCTAAATGTTAATCCAATGACACAAATGAACTTATTGGATGCACAAGACAAGTTAAAAACACTAATTGGACAAGAATAAGCCTATGGAGGATGAAAATGACCTAATTGTTCATCCAATGACACAAACACACCAGTTCGATGCACAAGATTGGTTAAAAACCCTAATTGGACAAGAATAAGCCTAGGGAGGACGAAAATGACCTAATTGAGCATCTAATAACACATACACACCTATTGGATGCACAAGATTGGTTAAAAACCCTAAATGGACAAGGCTATGCCTAGGGAGGACGAAAATGACCTAAATGTTAATCCAATGGCACAAATGAACTTTTTGGATGCACAAGATTGGTTAAAAACCCTAATTGCAAAATAATAAGCCAAGGGAGGACGAAAAATTACATAATTGATCATCCAATGACACAAACACACCTATTGGATGCACAAGATTGGTTAAAAACCCTTATTGGACCAGAATATGCCTAGGGAGGACGAAAATGAGCTAAATCTTAATCCAATGACACAAATGAACTTATTGGATGCACAAGATTGGTTAAAAACCCGAATTGCACAAGAATAAGCCTAGGGTGGATTAAAATGACCTAATTGATCATCCAATGACACAAAAACGTCTATTGGATGCACAAGATTGGTTAAAAACCCCAATTGGACAAGAATATGCTTGGGGATGACGAAAATGACCTAAATGTTAATCCAATGACACAAATGAAATTATTGGATGCACATGAATGGTTTAAAACCGTTATTGCACAAGAATAAGCCTAAGGAGGACGAAAATGACCTAATTGTTCATCCAATGACGCAAACACACCTATTGGATGCACAAGATTGGTTAAAAACCCTAATTGGACAAGAATAAGCCTAGGGAGGACCAAAATGACCTTATTGATCATCGGATGACACAAACACACCTATTGGATGCACAAGATTGTTTAAAAACCTTAAATGGACCAGACTCTGCCTAGGGAGGACGAAAATGACCTAAATGTTAATCCAACGACACAAATGAACTTATCGGATCCACAAGATTGGTTAAAAACTCTAATTGGACAAGACTAAGCCTAGGGAGTACGAAAATGACCTAATTGTTCATCCAATGACACAAACACGCCTATTGGATGCACAAGATTGGTTAAAAACCCTAATTGGACCAGAATATGCCTAGGGAGGACGAAAATGACCTAAATGTTCATCCAATGACATAAACACGCCTAATAGAAGCACAAGGCGGGTTAAAAACCCTAATTTGACAAGAATAAGCCTAGGAAGGATGAAAATGACCTAAATGTTCATCCAATGACACAAATGAACTTATTGGATGCACAAGATTGGTTAGAAACACTAATTGGACAAGAATAAGCCTAGAGAGGACGAAAATGACCTAATTGTTCATCCAATGACACAAACACACATGTTGGATGCACAAGATTGGTTAAAAACCCTAATTTGATAAGAATAAGCCTAGGGAGGATGAAAATAACCTAAATGTTCATCCAATGACACCAATACACCTATTGGATGCATAAGGTTTTTTAAAAATCCTAATTGGACAAGAATATGCATAGGCAGGACGAAAATGACCTAAATGTTAATCCAAAGACACAAATGAACTTATTGGATGCACAAGATTGGTTAAAAACACTAATTGGACAAGAATAAGCCTAGGGAGGACGAAAATGACCTAATTGTTCATCCAATGACACAAACACACCTATTGGATGCACAAGATTAGTAAGAAACCCTAAATGGACCAGACTATGCTTAGGGTGGACGAAAATGACCTAAATGTTAATCCAATGACACAAATGAACTTATTGGATGCACAAGATTGGTTAAAAGCCCTAATTGCACAAGAATAAGCCTAGGGAAGACGAAAACCACCTAATTGATCATCCAATGACACAAACACACCTATTGGATGCACAAGATTGGTTAAAAACCCTAATTGGACATGAATAAGCCGAGGGAGGACGAAAATGACCTATTTGATCATCCGATGACACAAACACACCTATTGGATGCACAAGATTGGTTAAAAACCCTAATTGGACAAGAATATGCTTAGGGAGGACGAAAATGACCTAAATGTTAATCCAATAACACAAATGAACTTGGATGCACATGATTGGTTAAAAACCCAAATTGGACAAGAATAAGCCTATGGAGGATGAAAATGACCTAAATGTTCATCCAATGACACAAATACACCTATTGGATGCATAAGATTGGTTAAAAACCGTAATTAGACAAGAATATGCATAGAGAGGACGAAAATGACCTAAATGTTAATCCAATGACACAAATGAAATTATTGGATTCACAAGATTGGTTAAAAACCCTAATTGAACAAGAATAAGCCTAGGGAGGACGAAAAAGACCTAAATGTTCATCCAATGACATAAACACACCTAATGGAAGCACAAGACGGGTTAAAAACCCTAATTGGACAAGAATAAGCCTAGGGTGGATGAAAATGACCTATATGTTCATCCAATGAGACCAATACACCTATTGGATGCATAAGATTGGTTAAAAACCCTAATTGGACAAGAATATGCATAGGGAGGACGAAAATGACCTAAATGTTAATCCAATGACACAAATGAACTTATTGGATGCACAAGATTGGTTAAAAACACTAATTGAACAAGAATAAGCCTATGATGGACACCTGTTGGATGCACAAGATTGGTTAAAAACCCTAATTGGACAAGAATAAGCCTAGGGAGAACGAAAATGACCTAATTGATCTTCCCATGACACAAACACACCTATTGGATGCACAAGATTGTTTAAAAACCCTAATTGGACCAGAATATGCCTAGGGAGGACGAAAATGACCTAAATCTTAATCCAATGACACAAATGAACTTATTGGATGCACAAGATTGGTTAAAAACCCGAATTGGCCAAGAATTAGCCTAGGGTGGATTAAAATGACCTAATTGATCATCCAATGACTCAGAAACGTCTATTGGATGCACAAGATTGGTTAAAAACCCCAATTGGACAAGAATATGCTTAGGGAGGACGAAAATGACCTAAATGTTAATCCAATGACACAAATGAACTTATTGGATGCACATGAATGGTTAAAAACCGTAATTGCACAAGAATAAGCCAAGGGAGGATGAAAATGACCTAATTGATCATCCAATGATGCAAACACACCTATTGCATGCACAAGATTGGTTAAAAACCCTAATTGGACAAGAATAAGCCTAGGGAGGACCAAAATGACCTTATTGATCATCAGATGATACAAACACACCTATTGGATGCACAAGATTGTTTAAAAACCTTAAATGGACAAGACTCTGCCTAAGGAGGACGAAAATAACCTAAATGTTAATCCAACGACACAAATGAACTTATCGGATGCACAAGATTGGTTAAAAACCCTAATTGGACAAGACTAAGCCTAGGGAGTACGAAAATGACCTAATTGTTCATCCAATGACACAAACACGCCTATTGGATGCACAAGATTGGTTAAAAACCCTAATTGGACCAGAATATGCCTAGGGAGGACGAAAATGACCTAAATGTTAATCCACTAACACAAATGAACTTATTGGATGCACAAGTTTGGTTAAAAACCCTAATTGCACAAGAATAAGCCTAGGAAGGACGAAAATGACCTAATTGATCATCTAATGACACATACACACCTATTGGATGCACAAGATTGTTTAAAAACCCTAAATGACCAAGACTATGCCTAGGGAGGACGAAAATGACCTAAATGTTAATCTAATGGCACCAATGAACTTTTTGGATGCAAATGAATGGTTAAAAACTGTAATTGCACAAGAATAAGCCTAGGGAGGACGAAAATGACCTAATTGATCATCCAATGACGCAAACACACCTATTGGATGCACAAGATTGGTTAAAAACCCTAATTGGACAAGAATAAGCCTATGGAGGACCAAACTGACCTTATTGATCATCGGATGACACAAACACACCTATTGGATGCACAAGATTGTTTAAAAACCTTAAATGGACAAGGCTCTGCCTAGGGAGGACGAAAATGACCTAAATGTTAATCCAACGACACAAATGAACTTATCGGATGCACAAGATTGGTTAAAAATCCTAATTGGACAAGACTTAGCCTAGGGAGTACGAAAATGACCTAATTGTTCATCCAATGACACAAACACGCCTATTGGATGCACAAGATTGGTTAAAAACCCAAATTGGACCAGAATATGCCTAGGGAGGACGAAAATGACCTAAATGTTAATCCACTAACACAAATGAACTTATTGGATGCACAAGTTTGGTTAAAAACCCTAATTGCACAAGAATAAGCCTAGGAAGGACGAAAATGACCTAATTGATCATCTAATGACACATACACACCTATTGGATGCACAAGATTGTTTAAAAACCCTAAATGACCAAGACTATGCCTAGGGAGGACGAAAATGACCTAAATGTTAATCTAATGGCACCAATGAACTTTTTGGATGCAAATGAATGGTTAAAAACCGTAATTGCACAAGAATAAGCCTAGGGAGGACGAAAATGACCTAATTGATCATCCAATGACGCAAACACACCTATTGGATGCACAAGATTGGTTAAAAACCCTAATTGGACAAGAATAAGCCTATGGAGGACCAAACTGACCTTATTGATCATCGGATGACACAAACACACCTGTTGGATGCACAAGATTGTTTAAAAACCTTAAATGGACAAGACTCTGCCTAGGGAGGACGAGAATGACCTAAATGTTAATCCAACGACACAAATGAACTTATCGGATGCACAAGATTGGTTAAAAATCCTAATTGGACAAGACTTAGCCTAGGGAGTACGAAAATGACCTAATTGTTCATCCAATGACACAAACACGCCTATTGGATGCACAAGATTGGTTAAAAACCCTAATTGGACCAGAATATGCCTAGGGAGGACGAAAATGACCTAAATGTTAATCCACTAACACAAATGAACTTATTGGATGCACAAGTTTGGTTAAAAACCCTAATTGCACAACAATAAGCCTAGGAAGGACGAAAATGACCTAAATGATAATCCAATGACACAAATGAACTTATTGGATTCACAAGATTGGTTAAAAACCCTAATTGGACAAGAATAAGCTTATGGATGACAAAGAAGACCTAAATGTTCATCCAATGACATAAACACGCCTAATAGAAGCACAAGACGGGTTAAAAACCCTAATTTGACAAGAATATGCCTAGGGAGGATGAAAATGACCTAAATGTTCATCCAATGACACCAATACACCTATTGGATGCATAAGGCATAACGAAAATGACCTAAATGTTAATCGAATTACACAAATGAACTTATTGGATGCACAAGATTGGTTAAAAACACTAATTGGACAAGAATAAGCCTATAGAGGACGAAAATGACCTAAATGTTAATCCAATAACACAAATGAACTTATTGGATGCACATGACTAGTTAAAAACCCAAATTGGACAAGAATAAGCCTATGGAGGATGAAAATGAGCTAAATGTTCATCCAATGATACAAATACACCTATTGGATGCATAAGATTGGTTAAAAACCGTAATTGGACAAGAATATGCATAGGGAGGACGAAAATGACCTAAATGTTAATCCAATGACACAAATGAACTTATTGGATGCACAAGATTAGTTAAAACACTAATTGGACAAGAATAAGCCAATGGAGGACGAAAATGACATAATTGTTCATCCAATGACACAAACACACCTGTT
Organism: Cicer bijugum; assembly: GCA_037974875.1. NCBI lineage: Eukaryota > Viridiplantae > Streptophyta > Magnoliopsida > Fabales > Fabaceae > Cicer > Cicer bijugum. The sequence continues at coordinate 737,543 of JBBPBT010000609.1, forward strand.
GGATGCACAAGATTGGTTAAAAACCCTAATTGGACAAGAATAATCCTAGGGAGGACGAAAATGACCTAATTGATCATCTAATGACACATACACACCTATTGGATGCACAAGATTGGTTAAAAACCCTAAATGGACAAGACTATGCCTAGGGAGGACGAAAATGACCTAAATGTTAATCCAATGACACAAATGAATTTATTGGATGCACAAGATTGGTTAAAAGCCCTAATTGCACAAGAATAAGCCTAGGGAAGACGAAAACCACCTAATTGATCATCCAATGACACAAACACACCTATTGGATGCACAAGATTGGTTAAAAACCCTAATTGGACATGAATAAGCCGAGGGAGGACGAAAATGACCTATTTGATCATCCGATGACACAAACACACCTATTGGATGCACAAGATTGGTTAAAAACCCTAATTGGACAAGAATATGCTTAGGGAGGACGAAAATGACCTAAATGTTAATCCAATAACACAAATGAACTTGGATGCACATGATTGGTTAAAAACCCAAATTGGACAAGAATAAGCCTATGGAGGATGAAAATGACCTAAATGTTCATCCAATGACACAAATACACCTATTGGATGCATAAGATTGGTTAAAAACCGTAATTAGACAAGAATATGCATAGAGAGGACGAAAATGACCTAAATGTTAATCCAATGACACAAATGAAATTATTGGATTCACAAGATTGGTTAAAAACCCTAATTGAACAAGAATAAGCCTAGGGAGGACGAAAAAGACCTAAATGTTCATCCAATGACATAAACACACCTAATGGAAGCACAAGACGGGTTAAAAACCCTAATTGGACAAGAATAAGCCTAGGGTGGATGAAAATGACCTATATGTTCATCCAATGAGACCAATACACCTATTGGATGCATAAGATTGGTTAAAAACCCTAATTGGACAAGAATATGCATAGGGAGGACGAAAATGACCTAAATGTTAATCCAATGACACAAATGAACTTATTGGATGCACAAGATTGGTTAAAAACACTAATTGAACAAGAATAAGCCTATGATGGACACCTGTTGGATGCACAAGATTGGTTAAAAACCCTAATTGGACAAGAATAAGCCTAGGGAGAACGAAAATGACCTAATTGATCTTCCCATGACACAAACACACCTATTGGATGCACAAGATTGTTTAAAAACCCTAATTGGACCAGAATATGCCTAGGGAGGACGAAAATGACCTAAATCTTAATCCAATGACACAAATGAACTTATTGGATGCACAAGATTGGTTAAAAACCCGAATTGGCCAAGAATTAGCCTAGGGTGGATTAAAATGACCTAATTGATCATCCAATGACTCAGAAACGTCTATTGGATGCACAAGATTTGTTAAAAACCCCAATTGGACAAGAATATGCTTAGGGAGGACGAAAATGACCTAAATGTTAATCCAATGACACAAATGAACTTATTGGATGCACATGAATGGTTAAAAACCGTAATTGCACAAGAATAAGCCAAGGGAGGATGAAAATGACCTAATTGATCATCCAATGATGCAAACACACCTATTGCATGCACAAGATTGGTTAAAAACCCTAATTGGACAAGAATAAGCCTAGGGAGGACCAAAATGACCTTATTGATCATCAGATGATACAAACACACCTATTGGATGCACAAGATTGTTTAAAAACCTTAAATGGACAAGACTCTGCCTAAGGAGGACGAAAATAACCTAAATGTTAATCCAACGACACAAATGAACTTATCGGATGCACAAGATTGGTTAAAAACCCTAATTGGACAAGACTAAGCCTAGGGAGTACGAAAATGACCTAATTGTTCATCCAATGACACAAACACGCCTATTGGATGCACAAGATTGGTTAAAAACCCTAATTGGACCAGAATATGCCTAGGGAGGACGAAAATGACCTAAATGTTAATCCACTAACACAAATGAACTTATTGGATGCACAAGTTTGGTTAAAAACCCTAATTGCACAAGAATAAGCCTAGGAAGGACGAAAATGACCTAATTGATCATCTAATGACACATACACACCTATTGGATGCACAAGATTGTTTAAAAACCCTAAATGACCAAGACTATGCCTAGGGAGGACGAAAATGACCTAAATGTTAATCTAATGGCACCAATGAACTTTTTGGATGCAAATGAATGGTTAAAAACCGTAATTGCACAAGAATAAGCCTAGGGAGGACGAAAATGACCTAATTGATCATCCAATGACGCAAACACACCTATTGGATGCACAAGATTGGTTAAAAACCCTAATTGGACAAGAATAAGCCTATGGAGGACCAAACTGACCTTATTGATCATCGGATGACACAAACACACCTGTTGGATGCACAAGATTGTTTAAAAACCTTAAATGGACAAGACTCTGCCTAGGGAGGACGAGAATGACCTAAATGTTAATCCAACGACACAAATGAACTTATCGGATGCACAAGATTGGTTAAAAATCCTAATTGGACAAGACTTAGCCTAGGGAGTACGAAAATGACCTAATTGTTCATCCAATGACACAAACACGCCTATTGGATGCACAAGATTGGTTAAAAACCCTAATTGGACCAGAATATGCCTAGGGAGGACGAAAATGACCTAAATGTTAATCCACTAACACAAATGAACTTATTGGATGCACAAGTTTGGTTAAAAACCCTAATTGCACAACAATAAGCCTAGGAAGGACGAAAATGACCTAAATGATAATCCAATGACAAAAATGAACTTGTTGGATTCACAAGATTGGTTAAAAACCCTAATTGGACAAGAATAAGCCTATGGATGACAAAGAAAACCAAAATGTTCATCCAATGGCACCAATACACCTATTGGATGCATAAGGCAGGACGAAAATTACCTAAATGTTAATCGAATGACACAAATGAACTTATTGGATGCACAAGATTGGTTAAAAACACTAATTGGACAAGAATAAGCCTAGGGAGGACGAAAATGACCTAATTGTTCATCCAATGACACAAACACACATGTTGGATGCACAAGATTGGTTAAAAACCCTAATTGGACAAGAATAAGCCTAGGGAGGACGAAAATTACATAATTGATCATCTAATGACACAAACAAACCTATTGGATGCACAAGATTAGTTAGAAACCTTAAATGGACCAGACTATGCCTACGGTGGACGAAAATCACCTAAATGTTAATCCAATGACACAAATGAACTTATTGGATGCACATGATTTGTTAAAAACCCAAATTGGACAAGAATAAGCCTATGGAGGATGAAAATGACCTAAATGTTCATCCAATGACACAAATACACCTATTGGATGCATAAGATTGGTTAAAAACCCTAATTGGACAAGAATATGCATAGGGAGGACGAAAATGACCTAAATGTTAATCCAATGACACAAATGAAATTATTGGATTCACAAGATTGGTTAAAAACCCTAATTGAACAAGAATAAGCATAGGGAGGACGAAAAAGACCTAAATGTTCATCCAATGACATAAACACACCTAATGGAAGCACAAGACGGGTTAAAAACCCTAATTGGACAAGAATAAGCCTAGGGTGGATGAAAATGACCTATATGTTCATCCAATGACACCAATACACCGATTGGATGCATAAGATTGGTTAAAAACCCTAATTGGACAAGAATATGCATAGGGAGGACGAAAATGACCTAAATGTTAATCCAATGACACAAATGAACTTATTGGATGCACAAGATTGGTTAAAAACACTAATTGAACAAGAATAAGCCTATGGTGGACGTAAATGATCTAATTGTTCATCCAATGACACAAACACACCTGTTGGATGCACAAGATTGGTTAAAAACCCTAATTGGACAAGAATAAGCCTAGGGAGAACGAAAATGACCTAATTGATCTTCCCATGACACAAACACACCTATTGGATGCACAAGATTGTTTAAAAACCCTAATTGGACCAGAATATGCCTAGGGAGGACGAAAATGACCTAAATCTTAATCCAATGACACAAATGAACTTATTGGATGCACAAGATTGGTTAAAAACCCGAATTGGCCAAGAATTAGCCTAGGGTGGATTAAAATGACCTAATTGATCATCCAATGACTCAGAAACGTCTATTGGATGCACAAGATTTGTTAAAAACCCCAATTGGACAAGAATATGCTTAGGGAGGACGAAAATGACCTAAATGTTAATCCAATGACACAAATGAACTTATTGGATGCACATGAATGGTTAAAAACCGTAATTGCACAAGAATAAGCCAAGGGAGGATGAAAATGACCTAATTGATCATCCAATGATGCAAACACACCTATTGCATGCACAAGATTGGTTAAAAACCCTAATTGGACAAGAATAAGCCTAGGGAGGACCAAAATGACCTTATTGATCATCAGATGATACAAACACACCTATTGGATGCACAAGATTGTTTAAAAACCTTAAATGGACAAGACTCTGCCTAAGGAGGACGAAAATGACCTAAATGTTAATCCAACGACACAAATGAACTTATCGGATGCACAAGATTGGTTAAAAACCCTAATTGGACAAGACTAAGCCTAGGGAGTACGAAAATGACCTAATTGTTAATCCAATGACACAAACACGCCTATTGGATGCACAAGATTGGTTAAAAACCCTAATTGGACCAGAATATGCCTAGGGAGGACGAAAATGACCTAAATGTTAATCCACTAACACAAATGAACTTATTGGATGCACAAGTTTGGTTAAAAACCCTAATTGCACAAGAATAAGCCTAGGAAGGACGAAAATGACCTAATTGATCATCTAATGACACATACACACCTATTGGATGCACAAGATTGTTTAAAAACCCTAAATGACCAAGACTATGCCTAGGGAGGACGAAAATGACCTAAATGTTAATCTAATGGCACCAATGAACTTTTTGGATGCAAATGAATGGTTAAAAACCGTAATTGCACAAGAATAAGCCTAGGGAGGACGAAAATGACCTAATTGATCATCCAATGACGCAAACACACCTATTGGATGCACAAGATTGGTTAAAAACCCTAATTGGACAAGAATAAGCCTATGGAGGAGCAAACTAACCTTATTGATCATCAGATGACACAAACACACCTATTGGATGCACAAGATTGTTTAAAAACCTTAAATGGACAAGACTCTGCCTAGGGAGGACGAAAATGAACTAAATGTTAATCCAACGACACAAATGAACTTATCGGATGCACAAGATTGGTTAAAAATCCTAATTGGACAAGACTTAGCCTAGGGAGTACGAAAATGACCTAATTGTTCATCCAATGACACAAACACGCCTATTGGATGCACAAGATTGGTTAAAAACCCTAATTGGACCAGAATATGCCTAGGGAGGACGAAAATGACCTAAATGTTAATCCACTAACACAAATGAACTTATTGGATGCACAAGTTTGGTTAAAAACCCTAATTGCACAACAATAAGCCTAGGAAGGACGAAAATGACCTAAATGATAATCCAATGACACAAATGAACTTATTGGATTCACAAGATTGGTTAAAAACCCTAATTGGACAAGAATAAGCTTATGGATGACAAAGAAGACCTAAATGTTCATCCAATGACATAAACACGCCTAATAGAAGCACAAGACGGGTTAAAAACCCTAATTTGACAAGAATATGCCTAGGGAGGATGAAAATGACCTAAATGTTCATCCAATGACACCAATACACCTATTGGATGCATAAGGCATAACGAAAATGACCTAAATGTTAATCGAATTACACAAATGAACTTATTGGATGCACAAGATTGGTTAAAAACACTAATTGGACAAGAATAAGCCTATAGAGGACGAAAATGACCTAAATGTTAATCCAATAACACAAATGAACTTATTGGATGCACATGACTAGTTAAAAACCCAAATTGGACAAGAATAAGCCTATGGAGGATGAAAATGAGCTAAATGTTCATCCAATGATACAAATACACCTATTGGATGCATAAGATTGGTTAAAAACCGTAATTGGACAAGAATATGCATAGGGAGGACGAAAATGACCTAAATGTTAATCCAATGACACAAATGAACTTATTGGATGCACAAGATTAGTTAAAACACTAATTGGACAAGAATAAGCCAATGGAGGACGAAAATGACATAATTGTTCATCCAATGACACAAACACACCTGTTGGATGCACAAGATTGGTTAAAAACCCTAATTGGACAAGAATAATCCTAGGGAGGACGAAAATGACCTAATTGATCATCTAATGACACATACACACCTATTGGATGCACAAGATTGGTTAAAAACCCTAAATGGACAAGACTATGCCTAGGGAGGACGAAAATGACCTAAATGTTAATCCAATGACACAAATGAATTTATTGGATGCACAAGATTGGTTAAAAGCCCTAATTGCACAAGAATAAGCCTAGGGAAGACGAAAACCACCTAATTGATCATCCAATGACACAAACACACCTATTGGATGCACAAGATTGGTTAAAAACCCTAATTGGACATGAATAAGCCGAGGGAGGACGAAAATGACCTAATTGATCATCCGATGACACAAACACACCTATTGGATGCACAAGATTGGTTAAAAACCCTAATTGGTCAAGAATATGCTTAGGGAGGACGAAAATGACCTAAATGTTAATCCAATAACACAAATGAACTTATTGGATGCACATGACTAGTTAAAAACCCAAATTGGACAAGAATAAGCCTATGGAGGATGAAAATGAGCTAAATGTTCATCCAATGATACAAATACACCTATTGGATGCATAAGATTGGTTAAAAACCGTAATTGGACAAGAATATGCATAGGGAGGACGAAAATGACCTAAATGTTAATCCAATGACACAAATGAACTTATTGGATGCACAAGATTAGTTAAAAC
>JBBPBT010000609.1:747243-820329 GCA_037974875.1 Cicer bijugum
CAATACACCTATTGGATGCATAAGGCAGGACGAAAATGACCTAAATGTTAATCCAATGACACAAATGAACTTATTGGATGCACAAGATTGGTTAAAAACACTAATTGGACAAGAATAAGCCTATGGAGGACGAAAATGACCTAAATGTTCATCCAATGACATAAACACACCTAATGGAAGCACAAGACGGGTTAAAAACCCTAATTGGACAAGAATAAGCCCAGGGTGGATGACAATGACCTATATGTTCATCCAATCACACCAATACACCAATTGGATGCATAAGATTGGTTAAAAACCCTAATTGGACAAGAATATGCATAGGGAGGACGAAAATGACCTAAATGTTAATCCAATGACATAAATGAACTTACTGGATGCACAAGATTAGTTAAAAACACTAATTGGACAAGAATAAGCCTATGGAGGACGAAAATGACCTAATTGTTCATCCAATGACACAAACACACCTGTTGGATGCACAAGATTGGTTAAAAATCCTAATTGGACAAGAATAAGCCTAGGGAGGACGAAAATGACCTAAATGATCATCTAATGACACATACACACCTATTGGATGCACAAGATTGGTTAAAAACCCTAAATGGACTAGACTATGCCTAGGGTGGACGAAAATGACCTAAATGTTAATCCAATGACACAAATGAACTTATTGGATGCACAAGATTGGTTAAAAGCCCAAATTGCAGAAGAATAAGCCTAGGGAAGACGAAAACCACCTAATTGATCATCCAATGACACAAACACACCTATTGGATGCACAAGATTGGTTAAAAACACTAATTGGACATGAATAAGCCGAGGGAGGACGAAAATGATCTAATTGATCATCAGAAGACACAAACACACCTATTGGATGCACAAGATTGGTTAAAAACCCTAATTGGACAAGAATATGCTTAGGGAGGACGAAAATGACCTAAATGTTAATCCAATAACACAAATGAACTTATTGGATGCACATGATTGATTAAAAACCCAAATTGGACAAGAATAAGCCTATGGAGGATGAAAATGACCTAAATGTTCATCCAATGATACAAATACACGAATTGGATGCATATGATTGGTTAAAAACCGTAATTGGACAAGAATATGCATAGGGAGGACGTAAATGACCTAAATGTTAATCCAATGACGCAAATGAAATTATTGGATTCACAAGATTGGTTAAAAACCCTAATTGAACAAGAATAAGCCTAGGGAGGACGAAGAAGACCTAAATGTTCATCCAATGACATAAACACACCTAATGGAAGCACAAGACGGGTTAAAAACCCTAATTGGACAAGAATAAGCCTAGGGTGGATGACAATGACCTATATGTTCATCCAATGACACCAATACACCTATTGGATGCATAAGGGAGGACGAAAATGACCTAAATGTTAATCCAACGACACAAATGTACTTATCGGATGCACAAGATTGGTTAAAAACCCTAATTGGACAAGACTTAGCCTAGGGAGTACGAAAATGACCTAATTGTTCATCCAATGACACAAACACGCCTATTGGATGCACAAGATTGGTTAAAACCCCTAATTGGACCAGAATATGCCTAGGGAGGACGAAAATGACCTAAATGTTAATCCACTAACACAAATGAACTTATTGGATGCACAAGTTTGGTTAAAAACCCTAATTGCACAACAATAAGCCTAGGAAGGACGAAAATGACCTAAATGATAATCCAATGACACAAATGAACTTATTGGATTCACAAGATTGGTTAAAAACCCTAATTGGACAAGAATAAGCCTATGGAGGACCAAGAAGACCTAAATGTTCATCCAATGACATAAACACGCCTAATAGAAGCACAAGACGGGTTAAAAACCCTAATTTGACTAGAATATGCCTATGGAGGATGAAAATGACCTAAATGTTCATCCAATGGCACCAATACACCTATTGGATGCATTAGGCAGGACGAAAATGACCTAAATGTTAATCCAATGACACAAATGAACTTATTGGATGCACAAGATTGGTTAAAAACCCTAATTGGATCAGAATATGCCTAGGGAGGACGAAAATGACCTAAATGTTAATCCAGCGACACAAATGAACTTATCGGATGCACAAGATTGGTTAAAAACCCTAATTGGACAAGACTTAGCCTAGGGAGTACGAAAATGACCTAATTGTTCATCCACTGACACAAACACGCCTATTGGATGCACAAGACTGGTTAAAAACCCTAATTGGACCAGAATATGCCTAGGGAGGACGAAAATGACCTAAATGTTAATCCACTAACACAAATGAACTTATTGGATGCACAAGTTTGGTTAAAAACCCGAATTGCACAACAATAAGCCTAGGAAGGACGAAAATGACCTAAATGATAATCCAATGACACAAATGAACTTATTGGATTCACAAGATTGGTTAAAAACCCTAATTGGACAAGAATAAGCCTATGGAGGACAAAGAAGACCTAAATGTTCATCCAATGACATAAACACGCCTAATAGAAGCACAAGACGGGTTAAAAACCCTAATTTGACAAGAATATGCCAAGGGAGGATGAAAATGACCTAAATGTTCATCCAATGACACCAATACACCTATTGGATGCATAAGGCAGGACGAAAATGACCTAAATGTTAATCCAATGACACAAATGAACTTATTGGATGCACAAGATTGGTTAAAAACACTAATTGGACAAGAATAAGCCTATGGAGGACGAAAATGACCTAAATGTTCATCCAATGACATAAACACACCTAATGGAAGCACAAGACGGGTTAAAACCCCTAATTGGACAAGAATAAGCCTAGGGTGGATGACAATGACCTATATGTTCATCCAATGACACCAATACACCAATTGGATGCATAAGATTGGTTAAAAACCCTAATTGGACAAGAATATGCATAGGGAGGACGAAAATGACCTAAATGTTAATCCGATGACATAAATGAACTTACTGGATGCACAAGATTGGTTAAAAACACTAATTGGACAAGAATAAGCCTATGGAGGACGAAAATGACCTAATTGTTCATCCAATGACACAAACACACCGGTTGGATGCACAAGATTGGTTAAAAATCCTAATTGGACAAGAATAAGCCTAGGGAGGACGAAAATGACCTAATTGATCATCTAATGACACATACACACCTATTGGATGCACAAGATTGGTTTAAAACCCTAAATGGACAAGACTATGCCTAGGGAGGACGAAAATGACCTAAATGTTAATCTAATGGCACCAATGAACTTTTTGGATGCAAATGAATGGTTAAAAACCGTATTGCACAAGAATAAGCCTAGGGAGGACGAAAATGACCTAATTGATCATCCAATGACGCAAACACACCTATTGGATGCACAAGATTGGTTAAAAACCCTAGTTGGACAAGAATAAGCCTATGGAGGATCAAAATGACCTTATTGATCATCGGATGACACAAACACACCTATTGGATGCACAAGATTGTTTAACAACCTTAAATGGACAAGACTCTGCCTAGGGAGGACGAAAATGACCTAAATGTTAATCCAACAACACAAATGAACTTATCGGATGCACAAGATTGGTTAAAAACCCTAATTGGACAAGACTTAGCCTAGGGAGTACGAAAATGACCTAATTGTTCATCCAATGACACAAACACGCCTATTGGATGCACAAGATTGGTTAAAAACCCTAATTGGATCAGAATATGCCTAGGGAGGACGAAAATGACCTAAACGTTAATCCACTAACACAAATGAACTTATTGGATGCACAAGTTTGGTTAAAAACCCTAATTGCACAACAATAAGCCTAGGAAGGACGAAAATGACCTAAATGATAATCCAATGACACAAATGAACTTATTGGATTCACAAGATTGGTTAAAAACCTTAATTGGACAAGAATAAGCCTATGGAGGACAAAGAAGACCTAAATGTTCATCCAATGACATAAACACGCCTAATAGAAGCACAAGACGGGTTAAAAACCCTAATTTGACAAGAATATGCCAAGGAAGGATGAAAATGACCTAAATGTTCATCCAATGACACCAATACACCTATTGGATGCATAAGGCAGGACGAAAATGACCTAAATGTTAATCTAATGACACAAATGAACTTATTGGATGCACATGATTGGTTAAAAACACTAATTGGACAAGAATAAGCCTATGGAGGACGAAAATGACCTAAATGTTCATTCAATGACATAAACACACCTAATGGAAGCACAAGACGGGTTAAAAACCCTAATTGGACAAGAATAAGCCTAGGGTGGATGAGAATGCCTATATGTTCATCCAATGACACCAATACACCTATTGGATGCATAAGATTGGTTAAAAACCCTAATTGGACAAGAATATGCATAGGGAGGACGAAAATGACCTAAATGTTAATCCAATGACATAAATGAACTTATTGGATGCACAAGATTAGTTAAAAACACTAATTGGACAAGAATAAGCCTATGGAGGACGAAAATGACCTAATTGTTCATCCAATGACACAAACACACCTGTTGGATGCACAAGATTGGTTAAAAACCCTAATTGGACAAGAATAAGCCTAGGGAGGACGAAAATGACCTAATTGATCATCTAATGACACATACACACTTATTGGATGCAAAAGATTGGTTAAAAACCTTAAATGGACAAGACTATGCCTATGGAGGACGAAAATGACCTAAAAGTTAATCTAATGGCACCAATGAATTTTTTGGATGCAAATGAATGGTTAAAAACCGTAATTGCACAAGAATAAGCATAGGGAGGACGAAAATGACATAATTTCTCATCCAATGACGCAAACACACCTATTGGATGCACAAGATTGGTTAAAAACCCTAATTGGACAAGGATAAGCCTATGGAGGATCAAAATGACCTTATTGATCATCGGATGACACAAACACACCTATTGGATGCACAAGATTGTTTAAAAACCTTAAATGGACAAGACTCTACCTAGGGAGGACGAAAATGATCTAAATGTTAATCCAACGACACAAATGAACTTATCGGATGCACAAGATTGGTTAAAAACCCTAATTGGACAAGACTTAGCCTAGGGAGTACGAAAATGACCTAATTGTTCATCCAATGACACAAACACGCCTATTGGATGCACAAGTTTGGTTAAAAACCCTAATTGCACAACAATAAGCCTAGGAAGGACAAAAATGACCTAAATGATAATCCAATGACACAAATGAACTTATTGGATTCACAAGATTGGTTAAAAACCCTAATTAGACAAGAATAAGCCTATGGAGGACAAAGAAGACCTAAATGTTCATCCAATGACATAAACACGCCTAATAGAAGCACAAGACGGGTTAAAAACCCTAATTTGACAAGAATTTGCCAAGGGAGGATGAAAATGACCTAAATGTTCATCCAATGACACCAATACACCTATTGGATGCATAAGGCAGGACTAAAATGACCTAAATGTTAATCCAATGACACAAATGAACTTATTGGATGCACAAGATTGGTTAAAAACACTAATTGGACAAGAATAAGCCTATGGAGGACGAAAAAGACCTAAATGTTCATCCAATGACATAAACACACCTAATGGAAGCACAAGACGGGTTAAAAACCCTAATTGGACAAGAATAAGCCTAGGGTGGATGACAATGACCTATATGTTCATCCAATGACACCAATACACCTATTGGATGCATAAGATTGGTTAAAAACCCTAACTGGACAAGAATATGCATAGGGAGGAAGAAAATTACCTAAATGTTAATCCAATGACATAAATGAACTTATTGGATACACAAGATTAGTTAAAAACACTAATTGGACAAGAATAAGCCTATGGAGGACGAAAATGACCTAATTGTTCATCCAATGACACAAACACACCTGTTGGATGCACAAGATTGGTTAAAAACCCTAATTGGACAAGAATAAGCCTAGGGAGGACGAAAATGACCTAATTGATCATCTAATGACACATACACACTTATTGGATGCAAAAGATTGGTTAAAAACCTTAAATGGACAAGACTATGCCTATGGAGGACGAAAATGACCTAAAAGTTAATCTAATGGCACCAATGAATTTTTTGGATGCAAATGAATGGTTAAAAACCGTAATTGCACAAGAATAAGCATAGGGAGGACGAAAATGACATAATTTCTCATCCAATGACGCAAACACACCTATTGGATGCACAAGATTGGTTAAAAACCCTAATTGGACAAGGATAAGCCTATGGAGGATCAAAATGACCTTATTGATCATCGGATGACACAAACACACCTATTGGATGCACAAGATTGTTTAAAAACCTTAAATGGACAAGACTCTACCTAGGGAGGACGAAAATGATCTAAATGTTAATCCAACGACACAAATGAACTTATCGGATGCACAAGATTGGTTAAAAACCCTAATTGGACAAGACTTAGCCTAGGGAGTACGAAAATGACCTAATTGTTCATCCAATGACACAAACACGCCTATTGGATGCACAAGACTGGTTAAAAACCCTAATTGGACCAGAATATGCCTAGGGAGGACGAAAATGACCTAAATGTTAATCCAATGACACAAATGAATTTATTGGATGCACAAGATTGGTTAAAAACACTAATCGGACAAGAATAAGCCTATGGAGGACGAAAATGACCTAAATGTTCATCCAATGACATAAACACACCTAATGGAAGCACAAGACAGGTTAAAAACCCTAATTGGACAAGAATAAGCCTAGGGTGGATGACAATGACCTATATGTTCATCCAATGACACCAATACACCTATTGGATGCATAAGATTGGTTAAAAACCCTAATTGGACAAGAATATGCATAGGGAGGACGAAAATGACCTAAATGTTAATCCAATGACATAAATGAACTTATTGGATGCACAAGATTAGTTAAAAACACTAATTGGACAAGAATAAGCCTATGGAGGACGAAAATGACCTAATTGTTCATCCAATGACACAAACACACCTGTTGGATGCACAAGATTGGTTAAAAACCCTAATTGGACAAGAATAAGCCTAGGGAGGACGAAAATGACCTAATTGATCATCTAATGAGACATACACACCTATTGGATGCACAAGATTGGTTAAAAACCCTAAATGGACAAGACTATGCCTAGGGAGGACGAAAATGACCTAAATGTAAATATAATGGCACCAATGAACTTTTTGGATGCAAATGAATGGTTAAAAACCGTAATTGCACAAGAATAAGCCTAGGGAGGACGAAAATGACCTAATTGATCATCCAATGACGCAAACACACCTATTGGATGCACAAGATTGGTTAAAAACCCTAATTGGACAAGAATAAGCCTATGGAGGACCAAAATGACCTTATTGATCATCGGATGACACAAACACACCTATTGGATGCACAAGATTGTTTAAAAACCTTAAATGGACAAGACTCTGCCTAGGGAGGACGAAAATGACCTAAATGTTAATCCAACGACACAAATGAACTTATCGGATGCACAAGATTGGTTAAAAACCCTAATTGGACAAGACTTAGCCTAGGGAGTACGAAAATGACCTAATTGTTCATCCAATGACACAAACATGCCTATTGGATGCACAAGATTGGTTAAAAACCCTAATTGGACCAGAATATGCCTAGGGAGGACGAAAATGACCTAAATGTTAATCCACTAACACAAATGAACTTATTGGATGCACAAGTTTGGTTAAAAACACTAATTGCACAAGAATAAGCGTAGGAAGGACGAAAATGACCTAATTGATCATCTAATGACACATAGACACCTATTGGATGCACAAGATTGGTTAAAAACCCTAAATGGACAAGACTATGCCTAGGGAGGACGAAAATGACCGAAATGTTAATCTAATGGCACCAATGAACTTTTTGGATGCAAATGAATGGTTAAAAACCGTAATTGCACAAGAATAAGCCTAGGGAGGACGAAAATGACCTAATTGATCATCCAATGACGCAAACACACCTATTGGATGCACAAGATTGGTTAAAAATCCTAATTGGACAAGAATAAGCCTATGGAGGACCAAAATGACCTTAATGATCATCGGATGACACAAACACACCTATTGGATGCACAAGATTGTTTAAAAACCTTAAATGGACAAGGCTCTGCCTAGGGAGGACGAAAATGACCAAAATGTTAATCCAACGACACAAATGAACTTATCGGATGCACAAGATTGGTTAAAAACCCTAATTGGACAAGACTTAGCCTAGGGAGTACGAAAATGACCTAATTGTTCATCCAATGACACAAACACGCCTATTGGATGCACAAGACTGGTTAAAAACCCTAATTGGACCAGAATATGCCTAGGGAGGACGAAAATGACCTAAATGTTAATCCAATGACACAAATGAATTTATTGGATGCACAAGATTGGTTAAAAACACTAATCGGACAAGAATAAGCCTATGGAGGACGAAAATGACCTAAATGTTCATCCAATGACATAAACACACCTAATGGAAGCACAAGACAGGTTAAAAACCCTAATTGGACAAGAATAAGCCTAGGGTGGATGACAATGACCTATATGTTCATCCAATGACACCAATACACCTATTGGATGCATAAGATTGGTTAAAAACCCTAATTGGACAAGAATATGCATAGGGAGGACGAAAATGACCTAAATGTTAATCCAATGACATAAATGAACTTATTGGATGCACAAGATTAGTTAAAAACACTAATTGGACAAGAATAAGCCTATGGAGGACGAAAATGACCTAATTGTTCATCCAATGACACAAACACATCTGTTGGATGCACAAGATTGGTTAAAAACCCTAATTGGACAAGAATAAGCCTAGGGAGGACGAAAATGACGTAATTGATCAGCTAATGACACATACACACCTATTGGATGCAAAAGATTGGTTAAAAACCCTAAATGGACAAGACTATGCCTAGGGAGGACGAAAATGACCTAAATGTTAATCTAATGGCACCAATGAACTTTTTGCATGCAAATGAATGGTTAAAAACCGTAATTGCACAAGAATAAGCATAGGGAGGACGAAAATGACCTAATTTCTCATCCAATGACGCAAACACACCTATTGGATGCACAAGATCGGTTAAAAACCCTAATAGGACAAGGATAAGCCTATGGAGGATCAAAATGACCTTATTGATCATCGGATGACACAAACACACCTATTGGATGCACAAGATTGTTTAAAAACCTTAAATGGACAAGAATCTGCCTATGGAGGACGAAAAAGACCTAAATGTTAATCCAACGACACAAATGAACTTATCGGTTGCACAAGATTGGTTAAAAACCCTAATTGGACAAGGCATAGCCTAGGGAGTATGAAAATGACCTAATTGTTCATCCAATGACACAAACACGCCTATTGGATGCACAAGATTGGTTAAAAACCCTAATTGGACCAGAATGTGCCTAGGGAGGACGAAAATGACCTAAATGATAATCCACTAACTCAAATGAACTTATTGGATGCACAAGTTTGGTTAAAAACCCTAATTGCACAACAATAAGCCTAGGATGGACGAAAATGACCTAAATGATAATCCAATGACACAAATGAACTTATTGGATTCACAAGATTGGTTAAAAACCCTAATTGGACAAGAATAAGCCTATGGAGGACAAAGAAGACCTAAATGTTTATCCAATGACATAAACACGCCTAATAGAAGCACAAGACGGGTTAAAAACCCTAATTTGACAAGAATATGCCAAGGGAGGATGAAAATGACCTAAGTGTTCATCCAATGACACAATTACACCTATTGGATGCATAAGATTGGTTAAAAACCCTAATTAGACAAGAATAAGCCTAGGGAGGACGAAAATGACCTAATTGTTCATCCAATGACACAAACACACATGTTGGATGCACAAGATTGGTTAAAAACCCTAATTGGACAAGAATAAGCCTAGGGAGGACGAAAATGACATAATTGATCATCTAATGACACAAACACACCTATTGGATGCACAAGATTAGTTAGAAACCCTAAATGGACCAGACTATGCCTAGGGTGGACGAAAATGACCTAAATGTTAATCCAATGACACAAATGAACTTATTGGATGGACATGATTGGTAAAAAGCCCTAATTGCACAAGAATAAGCCTAGGGAAGACGAAAACCACCTAATTGATCGTCCAATGACACAAACACACCTATTGGATGCACAAGATTGGTTAAAAACCCTAATTGGACATGAATAAGCCGAGGGAGGACGAAAATGACCTAATGGATCATCCGATGACACAAACACACCTATTGGATGCACAAGATTGGTTAAAAACCCTAATTGGATAAGAATATGCTTAGGGAGGACGAAAATGACCTAAATGTTAATCAAATAACACAAATGAACTTATTGGACGCACATGATTCGTTAAAAACCCAAATTGGACAAGAATAGGCCTATGGAGGATGAAAATGACCTAAATGTTCATCCAATGACACAAATACACCTATTGGATGCATAAGATTGGTTAAAAACCCTAATTGGACAAGAATATGCATGTGGAGGACGAAAATGACCTAAATGTTAATCCAATGACACAAATGAAATTATTGGATTCACAAGATTGGTTAAAAACCCTAATTGAACAAGAATAAGCCTAGGGAGGACGAAAAAGACCTAAATGTTCATCCAATGACATAAACACACCTAATGGAAGCACAAGACGGGTTAAAAACCCTAATTGGACAAGAATAAGCCTAGTGTGGATGAAAATGACCTATATGTTCATCCAATGACACCAATACACCTATTGGATGCATAAGATTGGTTAAAAACCCTAATTGGACTAGAATATGCATAGGGAGGACGAAAATGTCCTAAATGTTAATCCAATGACACAAATGAACTTATTGGATGCACAAGATTGGTTAAAAACACTAATTGGACAAGAATAAGCCTATGGAGGACGAAAATGATCTAATTGTTCATCCAATGACACAAACACACCTGTTGGATGCACAAGATTGGTTAAAAACCCTAATTGGACAAGAATAAGCCTATGGATAACGAAAATGACCTAATTGATCTTCCCATGACACAAACACACCTATTGGATGCACAAGATTGTTTAAAAACCCTAATTGGACCAGAATATGCCTAGGGAGGACAAAAATGACCTAAATCTTAATCCAATGACACAAATGAACTTATTTGATGCACAAGATTGGTTAAAAACCCGAATTGGCCAAGAATTAGCCTAGGGTGGATTAAAATGACCTAATTGATCATCCAATGACTCAAAAACGTCTATTGGATGCACAAGATTGGTTAAAAACCCCAATTGGACAAGAATATGCTTAGGGGGGACGGAAGTGACCTAAATGTTAATCCAATGACACAAATGAACTTATTGGATGCACATGAATGGTTAAAAACCGTAATTGCACAAGAATAAGCCTAGGGAGGACGAAAATGACTTAATTGATCATCCAATGAAGCAAACACACCTATTGCATGCACAAGATTGGTTAAAAACCCTAATTGGACAAGAATAAGCCTAGGGAGGACCAAAATGACCTTATTGATCATCAGATGACACAAACACACCTATTGGATGCACAAGATTGTTTAAAAACCTTAAATGGACAAGACTCTGCCTAGGGAGGACGAAAATGACCTAAATGTTAATCCAACGACACAAATGAACTTATCGGATGTACAAGATTGGTTAAAAACCCTAATTGGACAAGACTAAGCCTAGGGAGTACGAAAATGACCTAATTGTTCATCCAATGACACAAACACGCCTATTGGATGCACAAGATTGGTTAAAAACCCTAATTGGACCAGAATATGCCTAGGGAGGACGAAAATGACCTAAATGTTAATCCACTAACACAAATGAACTTATTGGATGCACAAGTTTGGTTAAAAACCCTAATTGCACAACAATAAGCCTAGGAAGGACGAAAATGACCTAAATGATAATCCAATGACACAAATGAATTTATTGGATTCACAAGATTGGTTAAAAACCCTAATTGGACAAGAATAAGCCTATGGAGGACAAAGAAGACCTAAATGTTCATCCAATGAGATAAACACGCCTAATAGAAGCACAAGACGGGTTAAAAACCCTAATTTGACAAGAATATGCCTAGGGAGGATAAAAATGACCTAAATGTTAATTCAATGATACCAATACTCCTATTGGATGCATAAGGTTTTTTAAAAATCCTAATTGGACAAGAATATGCATAGGCAGGACGAAAATGACCTAAATGTTAATCCAATGACACAAATGAACTTATTCGATGCACAAGATTGGTTAAAAACACTAATTGGACAAGAATAAGCCTAGGGAGGACGAAAATGACCTAATTGTTCATCCAATGACACAAACACACCTGTTGGATGCACAAGATTGGTTAAAAACCCTAATTGGACAAGAATAAGCCTAGGGAGGACGAAGATGATATAATTGATCATCTAAGGACAGAAACACAACTATTGGATGCACAAGATTAGTTAGAAACCCTAAATGGACCAGACTATGCCTAGGGTGGACGAAAATGACCTAAATGTTAATCCAATGAAACAAATGAACTTATTGGATGCACAAGATTGGTTAAAAACCCTAATTGCACAAGAATAAGCCTAGGGAAGACGAAAACCACCTAATTGATCATCCAATGACACAAACACACCTATTGGATGCACAAGATTGGTTAAAAATCCTAATTGGACATGAATAAGCCGAGGGAGGACGAAAATGACTTAATTGATCATCCGATGACACAAACACACCTATTGGATGCACAAGATTGGTTAAAAACCCTAATTGGACAAGAATATGCTTAGGGAGGACGAAAATGACCTAAATGTTCATCCAATGACACAAATGAACTTATTGGATGCACATGATTGGTTAAAAACCCAAATTGGACAAGAATAAGCCTATGGAGGACGAGACCTAAATGTTCATCCAATGACATAAACACACCTAATGGAAGCACAAGACGGGTTAAAAACCCTATTTGGACAAGAATAAGCCTAGGGTGGATGAAAATGACCTATATGTTCATCCAATGACACCAATACACCTATTGGATGCATAAGATTGGTTAAAAACCCTAATTGGACAAGAATATGCATAGGGAGGACGAAAATGACCTAAATGTTATTCCAATGACACAAATGAACTTATTGGATGCACAAGATTGGTTAAAAACACTAATTGGACAAGAATAAGCCTATGGAGGACGAAAATGACCTAATTGTTCATCCAATGACACAAACATAGCTGTTGGATGCACAAGATTGGTTAAAAACCCTAATTGGACAAGAAAAAGCCTAGGGAGGACGAATATGACCTAATTGATCATCTAATGACATAAACACACCTATTGGATGCACAAGATTGGTTAAAAACCCTAAATGGACAAGACTATGCCTAGGGAGTACGAAAATGACCTAAATGTTAACCCAACGGCACAAATGAACTTTTTGGATGCACAAGATTGGTTAGAAACCCTAATTGAACAAGAATAAGGCAAGGGAGGACAAGGAAGACCTAAATGTTCATCCAATGACATAAACACACCTAATGGAACCACAAGACGGGTTAAAAACCCTAATTGGACAAGAATAAGCCTAGGGTGGATGAAAATGACCTATATGTTCATCCAATGATACCAATACACCTATTGGATGCATAAGATTGGTTAAAAACCCTAATTGGACAAGAATATGCATAGGGAGGACGAAAATGACCTAAACGTTAATCCAATGACACAAATGAACTTATTGGATGCACAAGATTGGTTAAAAACACTAATTGGACAAGAATAAGCCTATGGAGGACGAAAATGACCTAATTGTTCATCCAATGACACAAACACACCTGTTGGATGCACAAGATTGGTTAAAAACCCTAATTGGACAAGAATAAGCCTAGGGAGGACGAAAATGACCTAATTGATCATCTAATGACACAAACACACCTATTGGATGCACAAGATTGGTCAAAAACCCTAAATGGACAAGACTATGCCTAGAGAGGACGAAAATGACCTAAATGTTAATCCAACGGCACAAATGAACTTTTTGGATGCACAAGATTGGTTAAAAACCCTAATTGCACAATAATAAGCCAAGGGAGGACGAAAAATTACCTAATTGATCATCCAATGACACAAACACACCTATTGGATGCACAAGATTGGTTAAAAACCCTAATAGGACAAGAATAAGCCTAGGGAGAACGAAAATGACCTAATTGATCTTCCTATGACACAAATACACCTATTGGATGCACAAGATTGTTTAAAACTCCTAATTGGACCAGAATATGCCTAGGGAGGACGAAAATGACCTAAATCTTAATCCAATGACACAAATGAACTTATTGGATGCACAAGATTGGTTAAAAACCCGAATTGCACAAGAATAAGCCTAGGGTGGATTAAAATGACCTAATTGATCATCCAATGACACAGAAACGTCTATTGGATGCACAAGATTGGTTAAAAACCCCAATTGGACAAGAATAAGCTTGGGGAGGACGAAAATGACCTAAATGTTAATCCAATGACACAAATGAACTTATTGGATGCACATGATTGGTTAAAAACCCAAATTGGACAAGAATAAGCCTATGGAGGACGAGACCTAAATGTTCATCCAATGACATAAACACACCTAATGGAAGCACAAGACGGGTTAAAAACCCTAATTGGACAAGAATAAGCCTAGGGTGGATGAAAATGACCTATATGTTCATCCAATGACACCAATACACCTATTGGATGCATAAGATTGGGTAAAAACCCTAATTGGACAAGAATATGCATAGGGAGGACGAAAATGACCTAAATGTTATTGCAATGACACAAATGAAGTTATTGGATGCACAAGATTGGTTAAAAACACTAATTGGACAAGAATAAGCCTATGGAGGACGAAAATGACCTAATTGTTCATCCAATGACACAAACATAGCTGTTGGACGCACAAGATTGGTTAAAAACCCTAATTGGACAAGAAAAAGCCTAGGGAGGACGAATATGACCTAATTGATCATCTAATGACATAAACACACCTATTGGATGCACAAGATTGGTTAAAAACCCTAAATGGACAAGACTATGCCTAGGGAGTACGAAAATGACCTAAATGTGAATCCAACAGCACAAATGAACTTTTTGGATGCACAAGATTGGTTAAAAACCCTAATTGAACAAGAATAAGCCAAGGGAGGACAAGGAAGACCTAAATGTTCATCCAATGACATAAACACACCTAATGGAAGCACAAGACGGGTTAAAAACCCTAATTGGACAAGAATAAGCCTAGGGTTGATGAAAATGACCTATATGTTCATCCAATGATACCAATACACCTATTGGATGCGTAAGATTGGTTAAAAACCCTAATTGGACAAGAATATGCATAGGGAGGACGAAAATGAGCTAAACGTTAATCCAATGACACAAATGAACTTATTGGATGCACAAGATTGGTTAAAAACACTAATTGGACAAGAATAAGCCTATGGAGGACGAAAATGACCTAATTGTTCATCCAATGACACAAACACACCTGTTGGATGCACAAGATTGGTTAAATACCCTAATTGGACAAGAATAAGCCTAGGGTTGATGAAAATGACCTATATGTTCATCCAATGATACCAATACACCTATTGGATGCGTAAGATTGGTTAAAAACCCTAATTGGACAAGAATATGCATAGGGAGGACGAAAATGAGCTAAACGTTAATCCAACGGCACAAATGAACTTTTTGGATGCACAAGATTGGTTAAAAACCCTAATTGCACAATAATAAGCCAAGGGAGGACGAAAAATTACCTAATTGATCATCCAATGACACAAACACACCTATTGGATGCATCAGATTGGTTAAAAACCCTAATAGGACAAGAATAAGCCTAGGGAGAACGAAAATGACCTAATTGATCTTCCGATGACACAAATACACCTATTGGATGCACAAGATTGTTTAAAACTCCTAATTGGACCAGAATATGCCTAGGGAGGACGAAAATGACCTAAATCTTAATCCAATGACACAAATGAACTTATTGGATGCACAAGATTGGTTAAAAACCCGAATTGCACAAGAATAAGCCTAGGGTGGATTAAAATGACCTAATTGATCATCCAATGACACAGAAACGTCTATTGGATGCACAAGATTGGTTAAAAACCCCAATTGGACAAGAATAAGCTTGGGGAGGACGAAAATGACCTAAATGTTAATCCAATGACACAAATCAACTTATTGGATGCACATGAATGGTTAAAAACCGTAATTTCACAAGAATAAGCCTAGGGAGGACGAAAATGACCTAATTGATCATCCAATGATGCAAACACACCTATTGCATGCTCAAGATTGGTTAAAAACCCTAATTGGACAAGAATAAGCCTAGGGAAGACCAAAATGACCTTATTGATCATCAGATGACACAAACACACCTATTGGATGCACAAGATTGTTTAAAAACCTTAAATGGACAAGACTCTGCCTAGGGAGGACGAAAATGACCTAAATCTTAATCCAATGACACAAATGAACTTATTGGATGCACAAGATTGGTTAAAAACCCGAATCGCACAAGAATAAGCCTAGGGTGTATTAAAATGACCTAATTGATCATCCAATGACACAGAAACGTCTATTGGATGCACAAGATTGGTTAAAAACCCCAATTGGACAAGAATATGCTTAGGGAGGACGAAAATGACCTAAATGTTAATCCAATGACACAAATGAACTTATTGGATGCACCTAAATGGTTAAAAACCGTAATTGCACAAGAATAAGCCTAGGCAGTACGAAAATGACCTAATTGTTCATCCAATGACACAAACACACCTATTGGATGCACAAGATTGGTTAAAAACCCTAATTGGACCAGAATATGCCTAGGGAAGACGAAAATGACCTAAATGTTAATCCACTAACACAAATGAACTTATTGGATGCACAAGTTTGGTTAAAAACCCTAATTGCACAACAATAAGCCTAGGAAGGACGAAAATGACCTAAATGATAATCCAATGACACAAATGATCTTATTGGATTCACAAGATTGGTTAAATACCTTAATTGGACAAGAATAAGCCTATGGAGGACAAAGAAGACCTAAATGTTCATCCAATGACATAAACACGCCTAATTGAAGCACAAGACGGATTAAAAACCCTAATTTAACAAGAATATCCTAGGGAGGATGAAAATGACCTAAATGTTCGTCCAATGACACCAATACACCTATTGGATGCATAAGGTTTTTTAAAAATCCTAATTGGACAAGAATATGCATAGGCAGGACGAAAATGACATAAATGTTAATCCAATGACACAAATGAACTTATTGGATGCACAAGATTGGTTAAAAACACTAATTGGACAAGAATAAGCCTAGGGAGGACGAAAATGACCTAATTGATCATCGGATGACACAAACACACCTATTGGATGCACAAGATTGTTTAAAAACTTTAAATGGACAAGACTCTGCCTAGGGAAGAGGAAAACGACCTAAATCTTAATCCAATGACACAAATGAACTTATTGGATGCACAAGATTGGTTAAAAACCCGAATTGCACAAGAATAAGCCTAGGGTGGATTAAAATGACCAAATTGATCATCCAATGACACAGAAACGTCTATTGGATGCACAAGATTGGTTAAAAACCCCAATTGGACAAGAATAAGCTTGGGGAGGACGAAAATGACCTAAATGTTAATCCAATGACACAAATGAACTTATTGGATGCACATGAATGGTTAAAAACCGTAATTGCACAAGAATAAGCCTAGGGAGGACGAAAATGACCTAATTGATCATCCAATGATGCAAACACACCTGTTGCATGCTCAAGATTGGTTAAAAACCCTAATTGGACAAGAATAAGCCTAGGGAGGACCAAAATGACCTTATTGATCATCAGATGACACAAACACACCTATTGGATGCACAAGATTGTTTAAAAACCTTAAATGGACAAGACTCTGCCTAGGGAGGACGAAAATGACCTAAATCTTAATCCAATGACACAAATGAACTTATTGGATGCACAAGATTGGTTAAAAACCCGAATTGCACAAGAATAAGCCTAGGGTGGATTAAAATGACCTAATTGATCATCCAATGACACAGAAACGTCTATTGGATGCACAAGATTGGTTAAAAACCCCAATTGGACAAGAATATGCTTAGGGAGGACGAAAATGACCTAAATGTTAATCCAATGACACAAATGAACTTATTGGATGCACCTGAATGGTTAAAAACCGTAATTGCACAAGAATAAGCCTAGGGAGTACGAAAATGACCTAATTGTTCATCCAATGACACAAACACGCCTATTGGATGTACAAGATTGGTTAAAAACCCTAATTGGACCAGAATATGCATAGGGAGGACGAAAATGACCTAAATGTTAATCCACTAACAAAAATGAACTTATTGGATGCACAAGTTTGGTTAAAAACCCTAATTGCACAACAATAAGCCTAGGAAGGACGAAAATGACCTAAATGATAGTCCAATGACACAAATGAACTTATTGGATTCACAAGATTGGTTAAAAACCCCAATTGGACAAGAATAAGCCTATGGAGGACAAAGAAGACCTAAATGTTCATCCAATGACATAAACACGCCTAATTGAAGCACAAGACGGATTAAAAATCCTAATTTAACAAAAATATGCCTAGGGAGGATGAAAATGACCTAAATGTTCGTCCAATGACACCAATACACCTATTGGATGCATAAGGTTTTTTAAAAATCCTAATTGGACAAGAATATGCATAGGCAGGACGAAAATGACATAAATGTTAATCCAATGACACAAATGAACTTATTGGATGCACAAGATTGGTTAAAAACACTAATTGGACAAGAATAAGCCTAGGGAGGACGAAAATGACCTAATTGTTCATCCAATGACACAAACACACCTGTTGGATGCATAAGGTTGGTTAAAAACCCTAATTGGACAAGAATAAGCCTAGGGAGGACGAAAATGACATAATTGATCATCTAATGACACAAACACGCCTATTGGATGCACAAGATTAGTTAAAACCCTAAATGGACCAGACTATGCCTAGGGTGGACGAAAATGACCTAAATGTTAATCTAATGGCACAAATGAACTTATTTGATGCACAAGATTGGTTAAAAACCCTAATTGCACAAGAATAAGCATAGGGAAGACGAAAACCACCTAATTGATCATCCAATGACACAAACACACCTATTGGATGCACAAGATTGGTTAAAAACCCTAATTGGACATGAATAAGCCGAGGGAGGACGAAAATGACCTAATTGATCATCCGATGACACAAACACACCTGTTGGATGCACAAGATTGGTTAAAAACCCTAATTGGACAAGAATATGCTTAGGGAGGACCAAAATGACCTAAATGTTAATCGAATGACACAAATGAACTTATAGGATGCACATGATTGGTTAAAAACCCAAATTGGACAAGAATAAGCATATGGAGGATGAAAAGGACCTAAATGATCATCCAATGACACAAATACACCTATTGGATGCATAAGATTGGTTAGAAACCCTAATTGGACAAGAATATGCATAGCGAGGACGAAAATGACCTAAATGTTAATCCAATGACACAAATGAACTTATTGGATTCACAAGATTGGTTAAAAACCGTAATGGAACAAGCATAAGCCTAGGGAGGACGAAGAAGACCTAAATGTTCATCCATTGACATAAACACACCTAATGGAAGCACAAGACGGGTTAAAAACCCTAATTGGAAAAGAATAAGCCTAAGGTGGATGAAAATGACCTATATGTTCATCCAATGACACCAATACACCTATTGGATGCATAAGATTGGTTAAAAATCCTAATTGGACAAGAATATGCATAGGGAGGACGAAAATGACCTAAATGTTAATCCAATGACACAATTAACTTATTGGATGTACAAGATTGGTTAAAAACACTAATTGGACAAGAATAAGCCTATGGAGGACGAAAATGACCTAATTGTTCATTAAATGACACAAACACACCTGTTGGATGCACAAGATTGGTTAAAAACCCTAATTGGACAAGAATAAGCCTAGGGAGGATGAAAATGACATAATTGATCATATAATGACACAAACACACCTATTGGATGCACAAGATTAGTTAGAAACCCTGAATGGACCTGACTATGCCTAGGGTGGACGAAAATGACCTAAATGTTAATCCAATGACACAAATGAACTTATTGGATGCACAAGATTGGTTAAAAACCCTAATTGCACAAGAATAAGCCTCGGGAAGACGAAAACCACCTAATTGATCATCCAATGACACAAACACACCTACTGGATGCACAAGATTGGTTAAAAACCCTAACTGGACATGAATAAGCCGAGGGACGACGAAAATGACCTAATTGATCATCCGATGACACAAACACACCTATTGGATGCACAAGATTGGTTAAAAACCCTAATTGGATAACAATATGCTTAGGGAGGACGAAAATGACCTAAATGTTAATCCAATGACACAAATGAACTTATTGGATGCACATGATTGGTTAAAAACCCAAATTGGACAAGAATAAGCCTATGGAGGATGAAAATGACCTAAATGTTCATCCAATGACACAAATACACCTATTGGATGCATAAGATTGGTTAAAAACCCTAATTGGACAAGAATATGCATAGGGAGGACGAAAATGACCTAAATGTTAATCCAATGACACAAATGAACTTATTGGATTCAGAAGATTGGTTAAAAACCCTAATTGAAAAAGAATAAGCCTAGGGAGGACGAAGAAGACCTAAATGTTCATCCACTGACATAAACACACCTAATGGAAGCACAAGAGGGGTTAAAAACCCTAATTGGACAAGAATAAGCCTAGGTTGGATGAAAGTGACCTATATGTTCATCCAATGACTCCAATACACCTATTGGATGCATAAGATTGGTTAAAAATCCTAATTGGACAAGAATATGCATAGGGAGGACGAAATTGACCTAAATGTTAATCCAATGACACAAATGAACTTATTGGATGTACAAGATTGGTTAAAAACACTAATTGGACAAGAATAAGCCTATGGAGGACGAAAATGACCTAATTGTTCATCCAATGACACAAACACACTTGTTGGATGCACAAGACTGGTTAAAAACCCTAATTGGACAAGAATAAGCCTAGGGAGGATGAAAATGACATAATTGATCATCTAATGACACAAACACACCTATTGGATGCACAAGATTAGTTCGAAACCCTAAATGGACCAGACTATGCCTAGGGTGGACGAAAATGACCTAAATGTTAATCCAATGACACAAATGAACTTATTGGATGCACAAGATTGGTTAAAAACCCTAATTGCACAAGAATAAGCCTAGGGAAGACGAAAACCACCTATTTGATCATCCAATGACAAAACACACCTATTGGATGCACAAGATTGGTTAAAAACCCTAATTGGACATGAATAAGCCGAAGGAGGACGTAAATGACCTAATTGATCATCCGATGACACAAACACACCTATTGGATGCACAAGATTGGTTAAAAACCCTAATTGGACAAGAATATGCATAGGGAGGACGAAAATGACCTAAATGTTAATCTAATGACACAAATGAACTTATTGGATGCACATGATTGGTTAAAAACCCAAATTGGACAAGATTAAGCCTATGGAGGATGAAAATGACCTAAATGATCATCCAATGATACAAATACACATATTGGATGCATAAGATTGGTTAAAAACCCTAATTGGACAAGAATATGCATAGGGAGGACGAAAATGACCTAAATGTTAATCCAATGACACAAACGAACTTATTGGATTCACAAGATTGGTTAAAAACCGTAATTGAACAAGAATAAGCCTAGGGAGGACGAAGAAGACCTAAATGTTCATCCAATGACATAAACACACCTAATGGAAGCACAAGACGGGTTAAAAATCCTAATTGGACAAGAATAAGCCTAGGGTGGATGAAAATGACTTATATGTTCATCCAATGACACCAATAAACCTATTGGATGCATAAGATTGGTTAAAAATCCTAATTGGACAAGAATATGCATAGGGAGGACGAAAATGACCTAAATGTTAATCCAATGACACAAATGAACTTATTCGATGCACAAGATTGGTTAAAAACACTAATTGGACAAGAATAAGCATATGGAGGACGAAAATGACCTAATTGTTCATCCAATGACACATACACACCTGTTGGATGCACAAGATTGGTTAAAAACCCTAATTGGACAAGAATAAGCCTAGGGAGGATGAAAATGACATAATTGATCATCTAATGACACAAACACACCTATTGGATGCACAAGATTAGTTAGAAACCCTAAATGGACCAGACTATGCCTAGGGTGGACGAAAATGACCTAAATGTTAATCCAATGACACAAATGAACTTATTGGATGCACAAGATTGGTTAAAAACCCTAATTGCACAAGAATAAGCATCGGGAAGACGAAAACCACCTAATTGATCATCCAATGACACAAACACACCTATTGGATGCTCAAGATTGGTTAAAAACCCTAACTGGACATGAATAAGCCGAGGGAGGACGAAAATGACCTAATTGATCATCCGATGACACAAACACACCTATTGGATGCACAAGATTGGTTAAAAACCCTAATTGGACAACAATATGCTTAGGGAGGATGAAAATGACCTAAATGTTAATCCAATGACACAAATGAACTTATTGGATGCACATGATTGGTTAAAAACCCTAATTGGACAACAATATGCTTAGGGAGGACGAAAATGACCTAAATGTTAATCCAATGACACAAATGAACTTATTGGATGCACATGATTGGTTAAAAACCCAAATTGGACAAGAATAAGCCTATGGAGGATGAAAATGACCTAAATGTTCATCCAATGACACAAATACACCTATTGGATGCATAAGATTGGTTAAAAACCCTAATTGGACAAGAATATGCATAGGGTGGATGAAAATGACCTAAATGTTAATCCAATGACACAAATGAACTTATTGGATTCACAAGATTGGTGAAAAACCCTAATTGAACAAGAATAAGCCTAGGGAGGACGAAGAAGAACTAAATGTTCATCCAATGACATAAACACACCTAATGGAAGCACAAGACGGGTTAAAAACCCTAATTGGACAAGAATAAGCCTAGGGTGGATGAAAATGACCTATATGTTCATCCAATGACACCAATACACCTTTTGGATGCATAAGATTGGTTAAAAACCCTAATTGGACAAGAATATGCATGGGGAGGACGAAAATGACCTAAATGTTAATCCAATGACACAAATGAACTTATTGGAAGCACAAGTGTGGTTAAAAACACTAATTGGACAAGAATAAGCCTATGAAGGACGAAAATGACCTAATTGTTCATCCAATGACACAAACACACTTGTTGGATGCACAAGATTGGTTAAAAACCCGAATTGGACAAGAATAAGCCTAGGGAGGACGAAAATGACCTAATTGATCATCTAATGACACATACACACCTATTGGATGCACAAGATTGGTTAAAAACCCTAAATGGACAAGACTATGCCTAGGGAGGACGAAAATGACCTAAATGTTAATCCAATGGCACAAATGTTAATCCAATGGCACAAGATGGGTTAAAATCCCTAATTACACAATAATAAGCCAAGGGAGGACGAAAAATTACCTAATTGATCATCCAATGACACAAACACACCTATTGGATGCACAAGATTGGTTAAAAACCCTAATAGGACAAGAATAAGCCTAGGGAGAACGAAAATGACCTAATTGATCTTCCGATGACACAAACACACCTATTGGATGCACAAGATTAATCATCCAATGACACAGAAACGTCTATTGGATGCACAAGATTGGTTAAAAACCCCAATTGGACAACAATATGTTTAGGGAGGACGAAAATGACTTAAATGTTAATCCAATGACACAAATGAACTAATTTGATGCACATGATTGGTTAAAAACCGTAATTGCACAAGAATAAGCCTAGGGAGGACGAAAATGACATAATTGATCATCTAATGACACAAACACACCTATTGGATGCACAAGATTAGTTAGAAACCCTAAATGGACCAGACTATGCCTAGGGTGGACGAAAATGACCTAAATGTTAATCCAATGACACAAATGAACTTATTGGATGCACAAGATAGGTTAAAAACCTTAATTGCACAAGAATAAGCCTAGGGAAGACGAAAACCACCTAATTGATCATCCAATGACACAAACACACCTATTGGATGCACAAGATTGGTTAAAAACCCTAATTGGACAAGAATATGCTTAGGGAGGACGAAAATGACCTAAATGTTAATCCAATGACACAAATGAACTTATTGGACGCACAAGATTGGTTAAAAAACCTAGTTGGATCAGAATATGCCTAGGGAGGACGAAAATGACCTAAATGTTAATCCACTAACAAAAATGAACTGATTGGATGCATAAGTTTGGTTAAAAACCCTAATTGCACAAGAATAAGCCTAGGAAGGAAGAAAATAACCTAAATGTTAATCCAATGAAACAAATGAACTTATTGGATTCACAAGATTGGTTAAAAACCGTAATTGGACAAGAATAAGCTTATGGAGGACAAAGAAGACCTAAATGTTCATCCAATGACATAAACACGCCTAATAGAAGCACAAGACCAGTTAAAAACCCTAATTTGACTAGAATATGCCTAGGGTGGATGAAAATGACCTAAATTTTCATCCAATGACACCAATACACCTATTGGATGCATAAGGTTTTTTAAAAATCCTAATTGGACAAGAATATGCATAGGCAGGACGAAAATGACCTAAATGTTAATCCAATGACACAAATGAACTTATTGAATGCACAAGATTGGTTAAAAACCCTAATTGGACAAGAATAAGCCTAGGGAGGACGAAAACCACCTAATTGATCATCCAATGACACAAACACACCTGTTGGATGCACAAGATTGGTTAAAAACCATAATTTGACAAGAATAAGCCTAGGGAGGACTAAAATGACATAGTTGATCATCTAATGACACAAACACACCTATTGGATGCACAAGATTAGTTAGAAACCCTAAATGGACCAGACTATGCCTAGGGAGGACGAAAATGACCTAAATTTTAATCTAATGACACAAATGAACTTATTGGATGCACATGATTGGTTAAAAACCCAAATTGGACAAGAATAAGCCTATGGAGGATGAAAATGACCTAAATGATCATCCAATGACACAAATACACCTATTGGATGCATAAGATTGGTTAAAAACCCTAATTGGACAAAAATATGCATAGGGAGGACGAAAATGATCTAAATGTTAATCCAATGACACAAATGAACTTATTGGATTCACAAGATTGGTTAAAAACCGTAATTGAACAAGAATAAGCCTAGGGAGGACGAAGAAGACCTAAATGTTCATCCAATGACATAAACACACCAAATGGAACCACAAGACGGGTTAAAAACCCTAATTGGACAAGAAGAAGCCTAGGGGGGATGAAAATGACCTATATGTTCATCCAATGACACCAATACACCTATTGGATGCATAAGATTGGTTAAAAATCCTAATTGGACAAGAATATGCATAGGGAGGACGAAAATGACCTAATTGTTAATCCAATGACACAAATGAACTTATTGGATGCACAAGATTGGTTAAAAACACTAATTGGACAAGAATAAGCCTATGGAGGACGAAAATGACCTAATTGTTCATCCAATGACACAAACACACCTATTGGATGCACAAGACTGGTTAAAAATCCTAATTGGACAAGAATAAACCTAGGGAGGATGAAAATGACATAATTGATAATCTAATGACACAAACACACCTATTGGATGCAGAAGATTAGTTAGAAACCCTAAATGGACCAGACTATGCCTAGGGTGGACGAAAATGACCTAAATGTTTATCCAATGACACAAATGAACTTATTGGATGCACAAGATTGGTTAAAAACCCTAATTGCACAAGGATAAGTCTTAGGAAGACGAAAACCACCTAATTGATCATCCAATGACACAAACACACCTATTGGATGCACAAGATTGGTTAAAAACCCTAACTGGACATGAATAAGCCGGAGGACGAAAAAGACCTAATTGATCATCCGATGACACAAACACACCTATTGGATGCACAAGATTGGTTAAAGACCCTAATTGGACAAGATTATGCATAGGGAGGACGAAAATGACCTAAATGTTAATCCAATGACACAAATGAACTTATTGGATGCACATGATTGGTTAAAAACCCAAATTGGACAAGAATAAGCCTATGGAGGATGAAAATGACCTAAATGATCATCCAATGACACAAATACACTTATTGGATGCATAAGATTGGTTAAAAACCCTAATTGGACAAGAATATGTTTCGGGAGGACGAAAATGACCTAAATGTTAATCCAATGACACAAATACACCTATTGGATGCATAAGATTGGTTAAAAACCCTAATTGGACAAGAATATGCATAGGGAGGACGAAAATGACCTAAATGTTAATCCAATGACACAAATGAACTTATTGGATGCACAAGATTGGTTAAAAACACTAATTGGACAAGAATAAGCCTATGGAGGACGAAAATGACCTAATTGTTCAACCAATGACACAAACACACCTGTTGGATGCACAAGATTGGTTAAAAACCCTAATTGGACAAGAATAAGCCTAGGGAGGACGAAAATGACCTAATTGATCATCTAATGACACAAACACACCTATTGGATGCACAAGATTAGTTAAAAACCCTAATTGGACAAGAATAAGCCTAGGGAGGACCAAAATGACCTTATTAATCATCGGATGACACAAACACACCTAATGGAAGCACAAGACGGGTTAAAAACCCTAATTGGACAAGAATAAGCCTAGGGTGGATGAAAATGACCTATATGTTCATCCAATGACACCAATACACCTATTGGATGCATAAGATTGGTTAAAAACCCTAATTGGACAAGAATATGCATAGGGAGGACGAAAATGACCTAAATGTTAATCCAATGACACAAATGAACTTATTGGATGCACAAGATTGGTTAAAAACACTAATTGGACAAGAATAAGCCTATGGAGGACGAAAATGACCTAATTGTTCAACCAATGACACAAACACACCTGTTGGATGCACAAGATTGGTTAAAAACCCTAATTGGACAAGAATAAGCCTAGGGAGGACGAAAATGACCTAATTGATCATCTAATGACACAAACACACCTATTGGATGCACAAGATTGGTTAAAAACCCTAAATGGACAAGACTATGCCTAGGGAGGACGAAAATGACCTAAATGTTAATCCAATGGCACAAATGAACTTTTTGGATGCACAAGATTGGTTAAAAACCATAATTGCACAATAATAAGCCAAGGGAGGACGAAAAATTACCTAGTTGATCATCCAATGACACAAACACACCTATTGGATGCACAAGATTGGTTAAAAACCCTAATAGGACAAGAATAAGCCTAGGGAGAATTAAAATGACCTAATTGATCTTCCGATGACACAAACACACCTATTGGATGCACAAAATTGTTTAAAAACCTGAATTGCACAAGAATAAGCCTAGGGTGGATTAAAATGACCTAATTAATCATCCGATGACACAGAAACGTCTATTGGATGCACAAGATTGGTTAAAAACCCCAATTGGACAAGAATATGTTTCGGGAGAATTAAAATGACCTAATTGATCTTCCGATGACACAAACACACCTATTGGATGCACAAAATTGTTTAAAAACCCTAATTGGACCAGAATATGCCTAGGGAGGACGAAAATGACCTAAATCTTAATCCAATGACCCAAATGAACTTATTGGATGCCCAAGATTGGTTAAAAACCCGAATTGCACAACAATAAGCCTAGGGTGGATTAAAATGACCTAATTGATCATCCAATGACACAGAAACGTCTATTGAGTGCACAAGATTGGTTAAAAACCCCAATTGGACAAGAATATGTTTAGGGAGGACTAAAATGACCTAAATGCTAATCCAATGACACAAATGAACTTATTGGATGCACATGATTGGTTAAAAACCGTAATTGCACAAGAATAAGCCTAGGGAGGACGAAAACGACCTAATTGATCATCCAATGACGCAAACACACCTATTGGAAGCACAAGATTGGTGAAAAACCCTAATTGGACAAGAATAAGCCTAGGGAGGACCAAAATGACATTATTGATCATCAGATGACACAAACACACCTATTGGATGCACAAAATTGTTTAAAAACCCCAAATTGGACAAGACTAAGCCTAGGGAGTACGAAAATGACCTAATTGTTCATCCAATGACACAAACACGCCTATTGGATGCACAAGATTGGTTAAAAACCCTAATTGGACCAGAATATGCCTAGGGAGGACGAAAATGACCTAAATGTTAATCCAATGACACAAATGAACTTATTGGATTCACAAGATTGGTTAAAAACCCTAATTGGACAAGAATAAGGCTATGGAGGACAAAGAAGACCTAAATGTTCATCCAATGACATAAAAACGCCTAATAGAAGCTCAAGACGGGTTAAAAACCCTAATTTGACAAGAATAAGCCTAGGGAGGATGAAAATGACCTAAATGTTCATCTAATGACACCAATACACCTATTGGATGCATGAGGTTTTTTAAAAATCCTAATTGGACAAGAATATGCATAGGCAGGTCGAAAATGACCTAAATGTTAATCCAATGATACAAATGAACTTATTGGATGCACAAGATTGGTTAAAAACACTAACTGGACAAGAATAAGCCTAGGGAGGATGAAAATGACCTAATTGTTTATCCAATGACACAAACTCACCTGTTGGATGCACAAGATTGGTTAAATACCCTAATTGGACAAGAATAATCCTAGGGAGGACGAAAATGACATAATTGATCATCTAATGACACAAACACCCCTATTGGATGCACAAGATTAGTTAGAAACCCTAAATGGACCAGACTATACCTAGGGTGGACGAAAATGACCTAAATCTTAATCCAATGACACAAATGAACTTATTGGATGCACAAGATTAGTTAAAAACCCTAATTGCACAAGAATAAGCCAAGGGAGGACGAAAACCACCTAATTGATCATCAAATGACACAAACACACCTACTGGATGCAGAAGATTGGTTAAAAACCCTAATTGGACATGAATAAGCCGAGGGAGGATGAAAATGACCTAATTGATCATCCGATGACACAAACACACTTATTGGATGCACAAGACTGGTTAAAAACCCTAATTGGACAAGAATAAGCCGAGGGAGGACCAAAATGAACTTATTGGATGCACAAGATTATTTAAAAACCTTAAATGGGCAAGACTCTGCCTAGGGAAGACGAAAATGACCTAAATGTTAATCCAACGACACAAATGAACTTATCGGATGCACAAGATTGGTTAAAAACCCTAATTGGACAAGACTAAGCCTAGGGAGTACGAAAATGACCTAATTGTTCATCCAATGACACAAACACGCCTATTGGATGCTCAAGATTGGTTAAAAACCCTAATTGGACCAGAATATGCCAAGGGAGGACGAAAATGACCTAAATGTTAATCCACTAACAAAATGAACTTATTGGATGCACAAGTTTGGTTAAAAACCCTAATTGCACAAGAATAAGCCTAGGAAGGACGTAAATGACCTAAATGTTAATCCAATGACACAAATGAACTTATTGGATTCACAAGATTGGTTAAAAACCCCAATTGGACAAGAATAAGCCTATGGAGGACAAAGAAGACCTAAATGTTCATCCAATGTCATAAACACGCCTAATAGAAGCACAAGACGGGTTAAAAACCCTAATTTGACAAGAATAAGCCTAGGGAGGATGAAAATGACCTAAATGTTCATCCAATGACACCAATACACCTATTGCATGCATGAGGTTTTTTTAAAATCCTAATTGGACAAGAATATGCATAGGCAGGTCGAATATGACCTAAATGTTAATCCAATGATACAAATGAACTTATTGGATGCACAAGATTGGTTAAAAACACTAACTGGACAAGAATAAGCCTAGGGAGGACGAAAATGACCTAATTGTTTATCCAATGACACAAACTCACCTGTTGGATGCACAAGATTGGTTAAATACCCTAATTGGACAAGAATAATCCTAGGGAGGACGGAAATGACATAATTGATCATCTAATGACACAAACACCCCTATTGGATGCACAAGATTAGTTAGAAACCCTAAATGGACCAGACTATACCTAGGGTGGACGAAAATGACCTAAATCTTAATCCAATGACACAAATGAACTTATTGGATGCACAAGATTAGTTAAAAACCCTAATTACACAAGAATAAGCCAAGGGAGGACGAAAACCACCTAATTGATCATCAAATGACACAAACACACCTACTGGATGCAGAAGATTGGTTAAAAACCCTAATTGGACATGAATAAGCCGAGGGAGGACGAAAATGACCTAATTGATCATCCGATGACACAAACACACTTATTGGATGCACAAGACTGTTTAAAAACCCTAATTGGACAAGAATAAGCCGAGGGAGGACCAAAATGAACTTATTGGATGCACAAGATTATTTAAAAACCTTAAATGGGCAAGACTCTGCCTAGGGAAGACGAAAATGACCTAAATGTTAATCCAACGACACAAATGAACTTATCGGATGCACAAGATTGGTTAAAAACCCTAATTGGACAAGACTAAGCCTAGGGAGTACGAAAATGACCTAATTGTTCATCCAATGACACAAACACGCCTATAGGATCCTCAAGATTGGTTAAAAACCCTAATTGGACCAGAATATGCCTAGGGAGGACGAAAATAACCTAAATGTTAATCCCCTAACAAAATGAACTTATTGGATGCACAAGTTTGGTTAAAAACCCTAATTGCACAAGAATAAGCCTAGGAAGGACGAAAATGACCTAAATGTTAATCCAATGACACAAATGAACTTATTGGATTCACAAGATTGGTTAAAAACCCCAATTGGACAAGAATAAGCCTATGGAGGACAAAGAAGACCTAAATGTTCATCCAATGTCATAAACACGCCTAATAGAAGCACAAGACGGGTTAAAAACCCTAATTTGACAAGAATAAGCCTAGGGAGGATGAAAATGACCTAAATGTTCATCCAATGACACCAATACACCTATTGCATGCATGAGGTTTTTTTAAAATCCTAATTGGACAAGAATATGCATAGGCAGGACGAAAATGACCTAAATGTTAATCCA
Organism: Cicer bijugum; assembly: GCA_037974875.1. NCBI lineage: Eukaryota > Viridiplantae > Streptophyta > Magnoliopsida > Fabales > Fabaceae > Cicer > Cicer bijugum. The sequence continues at coordinate 778,579 of JBBPBT010000609.1, forward strand.
ATGACACAAATGAACTTATTGGATGCACAAGATTGGTTAAAAACACTAATTGGACAAGAATAAGCCTAGGGAGGACGAAAATGACCTAATTGTTTATCCAATGACACAAACACACCTCTTGGATGCACAAGATTGGTTAAAAACCCTAATTGGACAAGAATAATCCTAGGGAGGACGAAAATGACATAATTGATCATCTAATGACACAAACACACCTATTGGATGCACAAGATTAGTTAAAACCCTAAATGGACCAGACTATGCCTAGGGTGGACGAAAATGACCTAAATGTTAATCTAATGACACAAATGAACTTATTTGATGCACAAGATTGGTTAAAAACCCTAATTGCACAAGAATAAGCCTAGGGAAGACGAAAACCACCTAATTGATCATCCAATGACACAAACACACCTATTGGATGCACAAGATTGGTTAAAAACCCTAATTGGACACGAATAAGCCGAGGGAGGACGAAAATGACCTAATTGATCATCCGATGACACAAACACATCTATTGGATGCACAAGATTGGTTAAAAACCCTAATTGGACAACAATATGCTTAGGGAGGACGAAAATGACCTAAATGTTAATCCAATGACATAAATGAACTTATTGGATGCACATGATTGGTTAAAAACCCAAATTGGGCAAGAATAAGCCTATGGAGGATGAAAATGACCTAAATGTTCATCCAATGACACAAATACACCTATTGGATGCATAAGATTGGTTAAAAACCCTAATTGGACAAGAATATGCATAAGGAGGACGAAAATGACCTAAATGTTAATCCAATGAGAAAAATGAACTTATTGGATGCACAAGATTGGTTAAAAACACTAATTGGACAAGAATAAGCCTAGGGAGGACGAAAATGACCTAATTGTTCATCCAATGACACAAACACACATGTTGGATACACAAGATTGGTTAAAAACCCTAATTGGACAAGAATAAGTCTATGGAGGACGCAAATGACCTAAATGTTAATCCAATGATACAAATGAACTTATTGGATGCACATGATTGGTTAAAAACCCTAATTGGACAAGAATAGACCTATGGAGGATGAAAATGACCTATATGTTCATCCAATGACACAAATACACCTATTGGATGCATAAGATTGGTTAAAAACCCTAATTGGACAAGAATATGCATAGGGAGGACGAAAATGATCTAAATGTTAATCCAATGACACAAATGAACTTATTGGATGCACAAGATTGGTAAAAAACACTAATTGGACAAGAATAAGCCTAGAGAGGACGAAAATGACCTAATTGTTCATCCAATGACACAAACACAACTGTTGGATGCACAAGATTTATTAAAAACCCTAATTGGACATGAATAAGCCAATGCAGGATGAAAATGACCTAAATGTTCATCCAATGACACAAATACACCTATTGGATGAATAAGATTGGTTAAAAACCGTAATTGGATAAGAATAAGCTTAGGGAGGACTAAAATGACCTATATGTTAATCCAAAGACACAAATGAACTTATTGGATTCACAAGATTGGTTAAAAACCCTAATTGGACCAGAATAAGCCTACGGAGGATGAAAATGACATAATTGTTCATCCAATGACACAAACACACCTATTGGATGCACAAGATTGGTTAAAAACCCTAATTGAAAAGAATATGCCTAAAGAGGACGAAAATGACCTAAATGTTAATCCACTAACACAAATGAACTTATTGGAAGCACAAGATTGGTTAAAAACCCCTATTTGCACAAGAAAAAGCCTAGGGAGGACGAAAATGACCTATATGTTATTCCAATGACACAAACAAACTTATTGGATTCACAAGATGTGTCAAAAACCCTAATTGTACAAGAATAAGCCTAGGGAGGACGAAAATGACCTTGTTATTCATCCAATGACACAAATTAAATTATTGGACGCACATGATTCGTTTAAAACCCGAATTGCCCAAGAATAAGCCTAGGGAGGATGAAAATGACCTAATTGATCATCCAATGACTCAAACACACCTATTGGATGCACAAGATTGGTTCAAAACCCTAATTGGACAGGAATAAGCCGAGGGAGGACGAAAATGACTTAATTAATCATCTGATGACACAAACACACCTATTAGATGCACAAGATTTGTTAAAAACCCTAATTGGACAAGAATATGGCTAGGGAGGACGAAAATGACCTAAATGTTAATCCAATGACACAAATGAACCTATTGGATGCTCAAGATTGCTTAAAAACGCGAATTGCACACGAATAAGCCTAGGGTGGATTAAAATGACCTAATTATTCATCCAATGACACAAAAATGCCGATTGGATGCACAAGATTGGTTAAAAACCCTAATTGGACAAGAATATGCTTAGGGAGGACGAAAATGACCTAAATGTTAATCCAATGACACAAATGAACTTATTGGATGCACATGAATGGTTAAAAACCCTACTTGGACAAGAATAAGCCTATGGAGGATAAAAATTACCTAAATGTTCATCCAATGACACAAAAACACCTATTGGATGCATAAGATTGGTTAAAAACCCTAATTGGACAAGAATATGCATAGGGAGGACGAAAATGACCTAAATGTTAATCCAATGACACAAATGAACTTATTGGATGCACAAGATTGGTTAAAAACCCTAATTGGACCAGAATAAGCCTACGGAGGATGAAAATGACATAATTGTTCATCCAATGACACAAACACACCTATTGGATGCACAAGATTGGTTAAAAACCCTAATTGAAAAGAATATGCCTAAAGAGGACGAAAATGACCTAAATGTTAATCCACTAACACAAATGAACTTATTGGAAGCACAAGATTGGTTAAAAACCCCTATTTGCACAAGAATAAGCCTAGGGAGGACGAAAATGACCTTTATGTTATTCCAATGACACAAACGAACTTATTGGATTCACAAGATGTGTCAAAAACCCTAATTGTACAAGAATAAGCCTAGGGAGGACGAAAATGACCTTGTTATTCATCCAATGACACAAATTAAATTATTGGACGCACATGATTCGTTTAAAACCCGAATTGCCCAAGAATAAGCCTAGGGAGGATGAAAATGACCTAATCGATCATCCAATGACTCAAACACACCTATTGGATGCACAAGATTGGTTAAAAACCCTAATTGGACAGGAATAAGCCTAGGGAGGACGAAAATGACCTAATTGATCATCCGATGACACAAACACACCTATTGGAAGCACAAGATTGGTTCAAAACCCTAATTGGAAAGAATATGCCTAAAGAGGACGAAAATGACCTAAATGTTAATCCACTAACACAAATGAACTTATTGGATGCACAAGATTGGTTAAAAACCCTAATTGCACAAGAATAAGCCTAGGGAGGACTAAAATGACCTATATGTTAATCCAAAGACACAAATGAACTTATTGGATTCACAAGATTCGTTAAAAACCCTAATTGGACCAGAATAAGCCTAGGGAGGATGAAAATGACCTAATTGATCATCCAATGACTCAAACACACCTATTGGATGCACAAGATTGGTTCAAAACCCAAATTGGACAGGAATAAGCCGAGGGAGGACGAAAATGACTTAATTGATCATCTGATGACACAAACACACCTATTAGATGCAGAAGATTTGTTAAAAACCCTAATTGGACAAGAATATGGCTAGGGAGGACGAAAATCACCTAAATGTTAATCCAATGACACAAATGAACCTATTGGATGCACAAGATTGCTTAAAAACGCGAATTGCACACGAATAAGCCTAGGGTGGATTAAAATGACCTAATTATTCATCCAATGACACAAAAACGCCGATTGGATGCACAAGATTGGTTAAAAACCCCAATTGGACAAGAATATGCTTAGGGAGGACGAAAATGATCTAAATGTTAATCCAATGACACAAATGAACTTATTGGGTGCACATGAATGCTTAAAAACCCTAATTGGACAAGAATAAGCCTATGGAGGATGAAAATGACCTAAATGTTCGTCCAATGACACAAATACACCTATTGGATGCATAAGATTGGTTAAAAACCCTAATTGGACAAGAATATGCATAGGGAGGACAAAAATGACCTAAATGTTAATCCAATGACACAAATGAACTTATTGGATGCACAAGATTGGTTAAAAACACTAATTGGACAAGAATAAACCTAGGGAGGACAAAAATGACCTAATTGTTCATCCAATGACACAAACACACCTGTTGGATGCACAAGATTGGTTAAAAACCCTAATTGGACAAGAATAAGCCTAGGGAGGACGAAAATGACCTTATTATTCAACCAATGACACAAATTAACTTATTGGATGCACATGATTCATTAAAAACCCGAATTGCCCAAGAATAAGCCTAGGGAGGATGAAAATGACCTAAATAATCATCCAATGACTCAAACACACCTATTGGATGCACAAGATTGGTTAAAAACCCTAATTGGACAGGAATAAGCCTAGGGAGGACGAAAATGACCTAATTGATCATCCGATGACACAAACACACCTATTGGAAGCACAAGATTGGTTAAAAACCGTAATTGGAAAGAATATGCCCAGGGAGGACGAAAATGACATAAATGTTAATCCAATGACACAAATGAACTTATTGGATGCACAAGATTGGTTAAAAATGCCAATTGCACAAGAATAAGCCTAGGGTGGATTAAAATGACCTAATTAATCGTCCAATGACACAAAAACGCCAATTGGATGCACAAGATTGGTTAAAAACCCTAATTGGACAAGAATATGCTTAGGGAGGACAAAAATGACTTATATGTTAATCCAATGACACAAATGAACTTATTGGATGCACAAGATTGGTTAAAAACACTAATTGGACAAGAATAAGCCTAGGGAGGACGAAAATGAGCTAATTGTTCATTCAATGACACAAACACACCTGTTGGAGGCACAAGATTGGTTAAAAACCCTAATTGGACAAGAACAAGCCTAGGGAGGACGAAAATGACCTAAACGTTAATTCAATGACACAAATGAACTTATTGGATGCACAAGATAGGTTAAAAACATAAAGTGGACAAGAATAAGCCTAGAGAGGAGAAAAATGACCTAATTGTTCATCCAATGACACAAACACACCTGTTGGATGCACAAGATTGGTTAAAAACCCTAATTGGACAAGAATAAGCCTGGGGAGGACGAAAATGACCTTATTGTTCATCCAATGACACAAACACACCTATTAGATGCACAAGATTGGTTAAAAACCCTAATTGGAAAGAATATGCCCAGGGAGGACGAAAATGACCTAAATGTTAATCCACTAACACAAATGAACTTATTGGATGCACAAGATTGGTTAAAAACCCTAATTGCACAAGAATAAGCCTAGGGAGGACGGAAATGGCCTATATGATATTCCAATGACACAAATGAACTTATTGGATTCACAAGATGTGTCAAAAACCCTAATTGTACAAGAATAAGCCTAGGGAGGACAAAAATGACCTTATTATTCATCCAATGACACAAATTAACTTACTGGATGCATATGATTCGTTAAAAACCTGAATTGCCCAAGAATAAGCCTAGGGAGGATGAAAATCACCTAATTGATCATCCAATGCCACAAACACACCTATTGGATGCACAAGATTGGTTAAAAACCCTAATTGGACCAGAATATGCCTATGGAGGACGAAAATGACCTAAATGTTAATCCAATGCCAAAAATAACTTATTGGATGCACCAGATTGGTTAAAAACCCTAATTGCACGAGAATAAGCCTACGGAGGACGAAAATGACCTAAATGTACATCGATTGACACAAATGAACTTGTTGGATGCACGAGATTGCTTAAAAATCCTAATTTGGCAACAATAAGCCTAGAGAGGACGAAAATGACCTAAATGTTCATCCAATGACTTAAATGAACTTATTGTATGCACAAGATTGGTTCAAAACCCTAATTGGAAAAGAATAAGCCTAGGGAGGACGAAAATGTTCATCCAATGACCCAAACACACCTATCGTTGCACAAGATTGGTTAAAAACGTTAATTGGACAAAAATAAACCTATGGAGGACGAAAATGACCTAAATGTACATCGATTGACACAAATGAACTTGTTGGATGCACGAGATTGCTTAAAAACCCAAATTGGGCAACAATAAGCGTAGATAGGACGAAAATGACCTAAATGTTCATCCACTGACTTAAATGAACTTATTGTATGCACAAGATTGGCTAAAAACCCTAATTGGAAAAGAATAAGCCTAGGGAGGATGAAAATGACCTAAATGTCAATCCAATGACACAAATGAAGTAATTGGATGCACAAGATTGGTTAAAAACCCTAATTGGACAATAATGAGCTTAAGGAGGACGAAAATGATCTAAATGTACATCCAATGACACAAATGAACTTATTGGTTGCACAAGATTGGTTTAAAACCCTAATTGGACAAGAATAAACCTAGGGAGGACAAAAATCACATAAATGTTCATCATGTGACACAAACACACCTATTGGATGCACAACATTGTTTAAAAACCCTAATTGGATAAGAATAAACCTAGGGAGGACGAAAATGACCTAAATGTTAATCCAATGACACAAATGAACTTATTGGATGCCCAATATAGGTAAAAAATCCTAATTGGACAAGAATAAGCCTAGGGATGAACAAAATGACCGAAATGTTTATCCAATGATACAAACACACCTATTGGAGGCACAAGATTGGTTAAAACCCTAAAGGGACATGAATAAGCTTTTGGAGGATGAAAATGACCTAAATGTTTATCCAATGACACAAATGAACTTATTGAATGTACAAAATTGGTTTAAAATCCTAATTGGACAAGAATGAGCCTAAGGAGGACGAAAATGCTCGAAATGTTCATCCAATGACATAAATGAACTTATTGGATGCCCAAGATTGGTAAAAAACCCTAATTGGACAAGAATAAACCTAGGGAAGACGAAAATGACCAAAATGTACATCAAATAACACAAATGATCTTGTTGGATGCAATAGATTGGTTAAAAACCCTAATTGGACAAGAAAAAGACAAGGGAGGACAAAAAAGATCTAAATGTTCATCCGATGACACAAAATGAACTTATTGGATGCACCAGATTGGTTAAAAACCATAATTGGGCAAGATTAAGCCTAGGGAGGACAGAAATTACCTAAATGTTAATCCAATGACACAAATGAACTTATTGGATGCACAAGATTGCTTTAAAACCCTAATTGGGCAAGAAAAAGCCTAGAGAGGACGATGACCTAAATGATCATCCAATGGCACAAATGAACTTATTGGATGCATAAGATTGGATAATAACCCTTATTGGACAAGAATAAGCCTACGGAGGACAAAAACGAGCTAAATGTACATTGAATGACACAAATTAACTTATTTGATGCACAAGATTGTTTACAAACCCTAATTGGACAACAAAAAGACTAAGGAGGACGGAAAATACCTAAATATTCATCCAATGACACAAATGAACTTATTGGATGTACATGATTGTTTAATTACCCGAATTGGAGAAGAATAAGCCTAGGGAGGACAAAAAGGACCTAAATGTACATCAAATGACACAAATGAACTTATTTGATCCACAAGATTGCTTAAAAACCGTAACTGGACAAGAATAAAACTAGGGAGGACGAAAAAGACCTAAATGTTAATCCAATGACAGAAATGAACTTATTGGTTGCACAAGATTGGTTAAAACCCTAATTGGGCAAGAATAAGCCTAGAGAGGACGAAAATGACCAAAATGTTCGTCCAATGACCCAAATGAACTTATTGGATGCACAATATAGGTTAAAAACCCTAATTGGACTAGAATAAGCCTAGGGATGAACAAAATGACCTAAATGTTTATCCAATGATACAAACACACCTATTGGATGCACAAGATTGGCACAAATGTCCATCCAATGACCTAAATGGACAAGAATAAGCTTAGGGAAGACGAAAACCACCTAATTGATCATCCAATGACACAAACACACCTATTGGATGCACAAGATTGGTTAAAAACCCTAATTGGACTTGAATAAGCCGAGGGAGGATGAAAATTACCTAATTGATCATCCGATGACACAAACACACCTATTGGATGCACAAGTATGGTTAAAAACCCTAATTGGACAAGAATATGCTTAGGGAGGACGAAAATGACCTAAATGTTAACCCAATGACACAAATGAAGTTATTGGATGCACATGATTGGTTAAAAACCCAAATTGGACAAGAATAAGCCTATGGAGGACGAAAATGACCTAAATGTTCATCCAATGAGACAAATACACCTATTGGATGCATAAGATTGGTTAAAAACCCTAATTGGACAAGAATATGCATAGGGAGGACGAAAATGACCTAAATGTTAACCCAATGACACAAATGAACTTATTGGATTCACAAGATTGGTTAAAAACCCTAACTGAACAAGAATAAGCCTAGGGAGGACGAAGAAGACCTAAATGTTCATCCAATGACATAAACACACCTAATGGAAGCACAAGACGGGTTAAAAACCCTAATTGGACAAGACTAAGCCTAGGGAGTACGAAAATGACCTAATTGTTAATCCAATGACACAAACACGCCTATTGGATGCACAAGATTGGTTAAAAACCCCAATTGGACCAGAATATGCATAGGGAGGACGAAAATGACCTAAATGTTAATACACTAACACAAATGAACTTATTGGATGCACAAGTTTGGTTAAAAACCCTAATTGCACAAGAATAAGCCTAGGAAGGACGAAAATGACCTAAATGTTAATCCAATGACACAAATGAACTTATTGGATTCACAAGATTGGTTAAAAACCCTAATTGGACAAGAATAAGCCTATGGAGGACAAATAAGACCTCAATGTTCATCCAATGACATAAACACGCCTAATAGTAGCACAAGACGGGTTAAAAACCCTAATTTGACAAGAATAAGCTTAGGGAGGATGATGATGACCTAAATGTTGATCCAATGACACCAATACACCTATTAGATGCATAAGGTTTTTGAAAAATCCTAATTGGGCAAGAATATGCATAGGGAGGACGAAAATGACTTAAATGTTAATCCAATGACACAAATGAACTTATTGGATGCACAAGATTGGTTAAAAACACTAATTGGACAAGAATAAGCCTAGGGAGGACGAAAATGACCTAATTGTTCATTCAATGACACAAACACACCTGTTGGATGCACAAGATTAGTTAGAAACCCTAAATGGGCCAGACTATGCCTAGGGTGGACGAAAATGACCTAAATGTTAATCCAATGACACAAATGAAGTTATTGGATGCACAAGATTGGTTAAAAACCCTAATTGCACAAGAATAAGCCAAGGGAGGACGAAAACCACCTAATTGATCATCCAATGACACAAACACACCTATTGGATGCAGAAGATTGGTTAACAACCCTAATTGGACACGAATAATCCTAGGGAGGAAGAAAATGACCTAATTGATCATCCGATGACACAAACACACCTATTGGATGCACAAGATTGGTTAAAAACCCTAATTGTACAAGAATATGCTTAGGGAGGACGAAAATGACCTAAATGTTAATCCAATGACACAGATGAACTTATTGGATGCAATTGATTGGTTAAAAACCCAAATCGGACAAGAATAAGCCTATGGTGGACGAAAATGACCTAAATGTTCATCCAATGACACAAATACACCTATTGGATGCATAAGATTTGTTAAAAACCCTAATTGGACAAGAATATGCATAGGGAGGACGAAAATGACCTAAATGTTAATCCAATGACACAAATCAACTTATTGGATGCACAAGATTGGTCAAAAAAAAATTTGTTTGGACAAGAATAAGCCTAGGGAGGACGAAAATGACCTAATTGTTCATCCAATGACACAAACACACCTGTTGGATGCACAAGATTGGTTAAAAACCCTAATTGGACAAGAATAAGCCTAGGGAGGACGCAAATGACCTAAATGTTAATCCAATGATACAAATGAACTTGTTGGATGCACATGACTGGTTAAAAACACTAATTGGACAAGAATAAGCCTAGAGAGGACGAAAATGACCTAAATATTAATCCAATGATACAAATGAACTTATTTGATGCACCTGATTGGACAAGAATAGACCAATTGAGGATGAAAATGACCTAAATGTTCATCCAATGACACAAATACACCTATTGGATGCATAAGATTGGTTAAAAACCCTAATTGGACAAGAATATGCATTGGGAGGACGAAAATGACCTAAATGTTAATCCAATGACACTAATGAACTTATTGGATGCCCAAGATTGCTTAAAAACACTAATTGGACAAGAATAAGCCTAGAGAGGACGAAAATGACCTAATTGTTCATCCAATGACACAAACACACCTGTAGGATGCACAAGATTGGTTAAAAACCCTAATTGGACATGAATAAGCCAATGCAGGATGAAAATGACCTAAATCTTCATCCAATGACACAAATACACCTACTGGATGCATAAGATTGGTTAAAAACCATAATTGGATAAGAATATGCCTAGGGAGAACGAAAATGACCTAAATGATAACCGAATGACACAAATGAACTTATTGGATGCACAAGATTGGTTAAAAACCCTAATTGCACAAGCATAAGACTAGGGAGGACGAAAATGACCTAATTGTTCATCCAATGACACAAACACACATATTGGATGCACAAGATTGGTTAAAAACCCTAATTGGAAAGAATATGCCTAAAGAGGACGAAAATGACCTAACTGTTAATCCACTAACACAAATGAACTTAGTGGATGCACAAGATTGGTTAAAAACCCTAATTGCACAAGTATAAGCCTAGGGAGGACTAAAATGACCTATATGTTAATCCAAAGACACAAATGAACTTATTGGATTCACTAGATTTGTTAAAAACCCTAACTGGACCAGAATAAGCCTAGGGAGGAAAAAAATGACCTAATTGTTCATCCATTGACACAAACACACCTATTGGATGCACAAGATTGGTTCAAAACCCTAATTGGAAAGAATATGGCCAGGGAGGACGAAAATGACCTAAATGTTAATCCACTAACACAAATGAATTTATTGGATGCACAAGATTGGTTAAAAACCCTAATTGGACAAGAATAAGCATAGGGAGGACGCAAATGACCTAAATATTAATCCAATGATACAAATGAACTTATTGGATGCACCTGATTGGTTAAAAACCCTAATTGGACAAGAATAGACCAATGGAGGATGAAAATGACCTAAATGTTCATCCAATGACACAAATACACCTATTGGATGCATAAGATTGGTTAAAAACCCTAATTGGACAAGAATATGCATAGGGAGGACGAAAATGACCTAAATGTTAATCCAATGACACAAATGAACTTATTGGATGCACAAGATTGGTTAAAAACACTATTTGGACAAGAATAAGCCTAGAGAGGACGAAAATGACCTAATTGTTCATCCAATGACACAAACACACCTGTTGGATGCACAAGATTGGTTAAAAACCCTAATTGGACAAGAATAAGCCAATGCAGGATGAAAATGACCTAAATGTTCATCGAATGACACAAATACACCTATTGGATGCATAAGATTGGTTAAAAACCCTATTTGGATAAGAATATGCCTAGGGAGAATGAAAATGACCTAAATGTTAACCGAATGACACAAATGAACTTATTGGATGCACAAGATTGGTTAAAAACCCTATTTGCACAAGAATAAGCCTAGGGAGGACTAAAATGACCTATATGTTAATCCAAAGACACAAATGAACTTATTGGATTCACAAGATTGGGTTAAAACCCTAATTGGACCAGAATAAGCCTAGGGAGGACGAAAATGACCTAATTGTTCATCCATTGACACAAACACACCTATTGGATGCACAAGATTGGTTAAAAACCCTAATTGGAAAGAATATGCCCAGTGAGCACGAAAATGACCTAAATGTTAATCCACTAACACAAATGAACTTATTGGATGCACAAGATTGGTTAAAAACCCTAATTGGACAAGAATAAGCCTAGGGAGGACGAAAATGACCTATATGTTATTCCAATGACACAAATGAACTTATTGGATTCACAAGATGTGTCAAAAACCCTAATTGTCCAAGAATAAGCCTACGGAGGACGAAAATGACCTTATTATTCATCCAATGACACAAAATAAATTATTGGATGCACATGATTCGTTAAAAACTCGAATTGCCCAAGAATAAGCCTAGGGAGGATGAAAATGACCTAATTGATCATCCAATGACTCAAACACACCTATTGGATGCAGAAGATTGGTTAGAAACCCTAATTGGACAAGAATAAGCCGAGGGAGGACAAAAATGACTTAATTGATCATCTGATGACACAGACACACCTATTGGAGTGACAAGATTGGTTAAAAACCCTAATTGGACAAGAATATGGCTAGGGAGGACGAAAATGACCTAAATGTTAATCCAATGACACAAATGAACTTATTGGATGCACAAGATTGGTTAAAAACACGAATTGCACACGAATAAGACTACGGTGGATTAAAATGACCTAATTAATCATCCAATGACACAAAAACGCCGATTGGATGCACAAGATTGGTTAAAAACCCTAATTGGACAAGAATATGCTTAGGGAGGACGAAAATGACCTAAATGTTAATCCAATGAAACAAATGAACTTATTGGATGCACATGATTGGTTAAAAACCCTAATTGGACAAGAATAAGCCTATGGAGGATGAAAATGACCTAAATGTTCATCCAATGACACAAACACACCTATTGGATGCATAAGATTGGTTAAAAACCATAATTGGGCAAGAATATGCATAGGGAGGACGAAAATGACTTAAATGTTAATCCAATGAAACAAATGAACTTATTGGATGCACAAGACTGGTTAAAAACACTAATTGGACAAGAATAAGCCTAGGGAGGACGAAAATGACCTAATTGTTCATTCAATGACAAAAACACACCTGTTGGAGGCACAAGATTGGTTAAAAACCCTAATTGGACAACAACAAGCCTAGGGAGGACGAAAATGACCTAAATGTTAATCCAATGACACAAATGAACTTATTGGATGCACAAGATTGGTTAAAAACACAAATTGGACAAGAATAAGCCTATGGAGGATGAAAATGACCTAAATGTTCATCCAATGACACAAATACACCTATTGGATGCATAAGATTGGTTAAAAACCCTAATTGGACAAGAATATGCATAGGGAGGACGAAAATGACCTAAATGTTAATCCAATGACACAAATGAACTTATTGGATGCACAAGATTGGTTAAAAACACTAATTGGACAAGAATAAACCTAGGGAGGACGAAAATGACCTAATTGTTCATCCAATGACTCAAACACACCTGTTGGTTGCACAAGATTGGTTAAAAACACTAATTGGACAAGAATAAACCTAGGGAGGACGAAAATGACCTAATTGTTCATCCAATGACACAAACACACCTGTTGGATGCACAAGATTGGTTAAAAACCCTAATTGGACAAGAATAAGCCTATGGATGATGAAAATGACCTAAATGTTCATCCAATGACACAAATACACCTATTGGATGCATAAGATTGGTTAAAAACCCTAATTGGATAAGAATATGCCTAGGGAGGACGAAAATGACCTAAATGTTAATCGAATGACCCAAATGAACTTATTGGATGCACAAGATTGGTTAAAAACCCTAATTACACAAGCATAAGCCTAGGGAGGAAGAAAATGACCTAATTGTTCGTCCAATGACACAAACACACCTATTGGATGCACAAGATTGGATAAAAACCCTAATTGTTAATCCACTAACACAAATGAACTTATTGGAGGCACAAGATCGGTTAAAAACCCTAATTGCACAAGAATAAGCCTAGGGAGGATAAAATGACCTATATGTTAATCCAAAGACACAAATGAACTTATTGGATTCACAAGATTGGTTAAAAACCCCAATTGGACAAGAATAAGCCTAGGGAGGACGAAAATGACCTAATTGTTCATCCAATGACACAAACACATCTATTGGATGAACATGATTGGTTAAAAACCCTAATTGGACAGAATATGCCCAGGGAGGACGAAAATGACATAAATGTTAATCCACTAAGACAAATGAACTTATTGGATGCAAAAGATTGGTTAAAAACCCTAATTGCACAAGAATAAGCATAGGGAGGACGAAAATGACCTATATGTTATTCCAATGACACAAATGAACTTATTGGATTCACAAGATGTGTCAAAAAACCAAATTGTACAAGAATAAGCCTAGGGAGGACGAAAATGACCATATTATTCAACCAATGACACAAATTAACTTATTGGATGCACATGATTCGTTAAAAACCCGAATTGCCCAAGAATAAGCCTAGGGAGGATGCAAATGACCTAATTGATCATCCAATGACTCAAACACACCTATTGGATGCACAAGATTGGTTAAAAACCCTAAATGGACAAGAATAAGCCGAGGGAGGACGAAAATGACCTAATTGATCATCCGATGACACAAACACACCTATTGGAAGCACAAGATTGGTTAAAAACCCTAATTGGACAAGAATATGGCTAGGGAGGACGAAAATTACCTAAATGTTACTCCAATGACACAAATGAACTTATTGGATGCACAAGATTGGTTAAAAACGCCAATTGCACAAGAATAAGCCTATGGAGGATCCAAATGACCTAAATGTTCATCCAATGACACAAATACACCTATTGGATGCATAAAATTAGTTAAAAACCCTAATTGGACAAGAATATGCATAGGGAGGACGAAAATGACCTAAATGTTAATCCAATGACACAAATCAACTTATTGGATGCACAAGATTGGTTAAAAACACTAATTGGACAAGAATAAGCCTAGGGAGGACGAAAATGACCTAATTTTTCATCCAATGACAAAAACACACCTGTTGGAGGCACAAGATTGGTTAAAAATCCTAATTGGACAAGAACAAGCCTAGGGAGGACGAAAATGACCTAAATGTTAATCCAATGACACAAATGAACTTATTAGATGCACAAGATTGGTTAAAATCACAAATTGGACAAGAATAAGCCTAGAGAGGACGAAAATAACCTAATTATTCATCCAATGACACAAACACACCTGTTGGATGCACAATATTGGTTAAAAACCCTAATTGGACAAGAATAAGCCTAGGGAGGACGAAAATGACCTATTAGATGCACAAGATTGGTTAAAAACCCTAATTGGAAAGAATATGCCCAGGGAGGACGAAAATGACCTAAATGTTAATCAACTAACACAAATGAACTTATTGGATGCACAAGATTGGTTAAAAACCCTAATTGCACAAGAATAAGCCTAGGGAGCACGAAAATGGCCTATATGTTATTCCAATGACACAAATGAACTTATTGGATTCACAAGATGTGTCAAAAACCCTAATTGTACAAGAATAAGCCTAGGGAGGACGAAAATGACCTTATTATTCATCCAATGACACAATTTAACTTACTGGATGCACATGATTCGTTAAAAGCCTGAATTGCCCAAGAATAAGCCTAGGGAGGATGAAAATGACCTAATTGATCATCCAATGACACAAACACACCTATTGGATGCACAAGTTTGGTTAAAAACCCTAATTGAACAAGAATATGCCTATGGAGGACGAAGATGACCTTAATGTTATTCCAATGACAAAAATGAACTTATTGGATGCACAAGATTGGTTAAAAACCCTAATTGCACGAGAATAAGTCTAGGGAGGACGAAAATGACCTAAATGTACATCGATTGACACAAATGAACTTGTTGGATGCACGAGATTGCTTAAAAACCCAAATTGGACAAGAATAAGCCTAGAGAGGACGAAAATGACCAAAATGTTCGTCCAATGACACAAATGAACTTATTTGATGCACAATATAGTTTAAAAACCCTAATTGGACTAGAATAAGCCTAGGGATGAACAAAATGACCTAAATGTTTATCCAATGATACAAACACACCTATTGGATGCACAAGATTGGCACAAATGTCCATCCAATGACCTAAATGGACAAGAATAAGCTTAGGGAGGACGAAAATGACCTAAATGTTCATCCAAGGACACAAATGAACTTATTGAATGCACAAGATTGGTTAAAAACCCTAATTGGACAAGAATAAACCTACGGAAGACGAAAATGACCTAAATGTACATCCAATGACACAAATGATCTTGTTGGATGCACTAGAATGCTTAAAAACCCTAATTGGACAAGAAAAAGACTAGCACTACAAGAAATTGAACGTTTAGCGACAGTGAAAATCTGTAGGTAAATGTATAAAAATCGTAGGGATAGGCAAAATTACCTATACCGACGGTGTTTTTTTTCGTGGTATATAATTACCCAATCCCTACGGGTTTTCGTCGTGGCTATACGGTATAGCGACAAGTTTTTTTTCGTTGCGATAAACATTTGCTTTTACCTACGGATATTTCACCATTGGTATATACTTTAGCCATAATTTATAAAAGTCACCATAGGACACTCTAGTGAATTTTTACTTAGTAGTTCATAACAATCTCAAAAAATATTAAGAAATTGAGTCCACTATATTGACAATATTCCATCTTCAACAACAAATTAACTTTTAATATTCCCCTACAATCAATAAAATAAAAAATGAATAAATACAAGATTCAATATAAAATATTGTAATTAAAATTAACTAATACTATATAATTACCATTTTCATTATTTTCGTTGTTGTTTGGACTAAGTGAATTCAAATGGTTTTGAGCACTAGTAGCATTAGGAACCTATTACAAAAAATATAAAATATTACTTATGAAAATACAAGTATGAACACATACCTCTACATCAAATATTCCTAACATCATCATTGTATAACTAATATATAACTAAAACTTTAAAACAAATAATTTATTACTAATACCTTTTTCAACTAGAACACACGTCATTCGTCTTCCTCATCATCATCCATATTATCAACATCAACAACTTCAAAAAAATCATTATCGTCTTCAACTTCAAGCCTAACCAAAGCATTAACATTTTGAGTATCTTCACTTGTGTCGCCCATTAGTTGCCCATGAATTTCTTCTATTTCATTAGATTCCTCATCACCCATATCATAGATATCCCTAACTTTTGCATTAAGAACAACAACCCAATCCTTGTTTCTCTCATCATATACATAAAACACCTTTTTAGCTTGTGATGCAAACACAAATGGGTCATCACAAATATTTTTCCATGTATGTTTTAAAAATTTGAAATTGACAAGCGTCATGCCAAACTTATCTTTCTTGACACCTTTATTAATATCAACACTATCACATTTAAATAACACTAACTTGTACTTTCCAGTATAATCCAACTGCAGTATATCTGTTATTGCCCCATCATAATTAATTTCATCTTTTGAGGTCTTTGTCTTTAAAACAACTCCACTATTTTGTGTTTTCAAAAATCTCTTTCTCTCTCTTCTTTGTGTGGAATCTAAAACAATTAATATCATAACCTGTGTATCTTCTTACAACCTCAGATGGTCCACGGGATAACCATCTAAGTTCATGAGTAACTTCTGAGCTCTTTTGTTCATCCATACGCTGGATCTAAAATATTTCAGGAAATATAGTAAGTTTCTATATAAAAAAATCAGTAAAATTCAAATAATTAAATTATTATATGCTCACCCTGAGTTTAAACCACTCAATAAATTTTTGACCATGTTGCTTGTCAATTTCAAGTTGTGTCAATCGTCGTGGTCGACACTGTCTCTTAAGATGTAAAATGTGTTCTCTAAAAGTAACAGTAATAGAGTTAAAAAAAAAGTAATAAAAATTTAAATTGTATAAAATTGAAATATGGTATGTGACTTACTCTATAAATGGAGCAACTGCATCACAATTAGAAAGCACATATCTATGTGCCTGTGCTAACTCTTTCTTGTCAAGTGTAGTTCTACTCACTTTTTTCCTCTTCCCTAATTGTCACTTTTGTTGTTTCTTTATCCCTAATGGCCTTCCAGAGACTTCATCGTCATTTCTGTTATGTCTATTGAACCTAGTTTCTACCCA
This sequence comes from Cicer bijugum, assembly GCA_037974875.1. Classification (NCBI taxonomy): domain Eukaryota; kingdom Viridiplantae; phylum Streptophyta; class Magnoliopsida; order Fabales; family Fabaceae; genus Cicer; species Cicer bijugum. Next base: position 796,678 of record JBBPBT010000609.1, read on the forward strand.
GATAGATATTGCGAACAAAACGTCAAACATTCATTGGCCAAAAATCCCTCTGCAATTGATCCTTCTGGATGGGCTCTATTACGTACATAGGACTTAAGAGTAAGAAGAAACCTGAAAGTGAAGAAAATTTAATATATCTATGTTCTCAACATCCAAAAAAACTTGTTTAACACTTTTTATTAAACCAATTTTTATAAACATTCATACCTCTCAATCGGATAAATCCATCGATATTGTACCGGTCCAGCAACTTGGGCTTCGTGTGCCAAATAAATTACCAAATGCATCAAAATAGTAAAAAATGAAGGAGGAAAAATTGTTTCCAACTAACAAAGTGTGAGAACTATTTGAGACTCCAATTGTGATAGAAATTCCACATTAAGTACCTTAGAACAAATTTGTATGAAGAAATTGCAAAGATCAACTAACACGGAAGTGACTTTATTTGGCAATGAACCCCGTAATGCTACTGGAAGAAGCTCTTGCATCAATACATGACAATCATAACTTTTTAATCCAAACATCTTGTGTTGCTTGACATGCACACAACGTGGGATGTTTGATGACCATTCATCTGGAGATTTTACATTCTTCAGAATGCTTAGAAAAGATTCCTTTTCTTTGTTAGTCATTTGATAGCATGCTCTAGGCAAACGTGTTGTAGTTATATTTGGACTTGGTTGAGGATGGAGCATACTTCTTATGCCCATATCTACAAGATCAGCCCGTGCCTTATAATTATCTTTGGATTTTCCTTCTTGGTTTAACAATGTACCAATAATGTTATCACATACATTCTTTTCAATGTGCATCACATCAAGATTATTACGCAATACATTATATTGCCAATAAGCAATGTGAAGAAAATGCTCTTCTTTTTCCAAGGTTGCGCTCCATTTGCTAGACCTTTTTCTCTATATTCATCTATTTGTCTTAAAATATCAGTCTCGTCAAGTCTTTTAGGAGGACTCCTTGGCTCCCATGTTCCATCAAAATCCATACTATTCAATCTCCACTTATGCTTGGGAGATAACCAACGACGATGACCCATGTAGCAAAAATTTTAACCATGACGTAACCATTGTGAGGTAGTTTCAATACCACAACATGGACATGCATATTGACCTTTAGTACTCCATCTAGACAAGTTAGCATATGCTGGAAAGTCATTAATATTCCACATCATAGCAGCACAAAGTTGAAATGTCTCTTTCTTATATGCATCAAATGTTTCAATTCCATCATCCCATAACTCTTGCAACTCTTGTACTAAAGGTTGCAGATAAATGTCAATGTTATTTCCAAGACCTTTTGGACCCGGAATTAACAATGATAACATGAAGTATGGTTGTTTCATGCACATCAAAGGAGGAAGATTGTAAGGAATTAGAATGACAGGCCAAGTGCTATGAGTAATACTCATAGTCTTGAAAGGATGATACCATCTGAAGCCACACCTAATCGAACATTACGAGGATCTAACGAAAATGTTGGATATTGAGCGTCAAACTTCTTCCAAGCAAGGGAATCAGCTGGATGCCTAAGAGAACCATCATTCAATCTACTCTCATGGTGCCATCTCATTGATTCTGCAACTTTGGAGGACATGAATAACCTTTGCAACCTTGGTTTCAATGGAAACCATCGAAGGATCTTTGCTGGTATCTTCTTTCGCTTCTCAGAAGTCTCCATTCCATTACCTTGTACTTCTTCATTTGTTGTTTTCCACCTTGACGTACTGCGCTTTGGACATACTTCATATTTGGCATATTTATCCCAATATAATATGCAATCATTGGGACAAGCATGAATCTTCTAATACCCCAAACCTAATCCTGAAACAATCTTTTTAGTTTCATAATATGACTTTGGCATAACATTTTCTTCTGGTAAAACATCTCTTAGTAAATCAAGCAACATGGAGAATGACTTGTCACTCCACCCATGAAGACACTTTAAATGATACAAATGTACCATAAATGATAGCTTGCTATACTTCTTATAGTCGGGGTAAAGCATTTGCTCGTTCTCCTTTACAAATTCATAAAATTTAGAGTTTTCTCTAACTTTGGGAATTTTTTCACCTTCACCACATATTGGCTCTTCTGTAGAATGAATTCCAAATACATCATGAACTAATCCATCCATGTAATGCTCCATTTCTACATTTTGTATAGTAGCGCTACTTGAAGTTATAGGTTTTTCACCATGATATATCCATTGTCTATAGCCTCTAAAAAATCCACAGTGTGGATCTGTTAAGTGTTCATAAACACATACGCAAGAATAAGAGTGACAATTGGCATATTTTGTACAAGGACACATTATTTTTCCATTGATTTGTGAATTTTGAAAAGCAAAATCAAGAAATTCATTAACTCCTCGAATATATTCTTCACCATTTGGAAAAATTAACTGAAAAATTAAAGATAAAGGCAATTAAAATTATAATCAAATTTCAAGCACATAATGTAAATGCAAGTCCTAAAAAATCAACAAGCTGAAGATAAAGGATAAAGCTGAAGTCCTAAAAAAAGTTATGATTTTAGAAGTAAGTTATCTGTTTCCATTTTCTTTAAGAGCTGTGTTATTTTGACACAAAATAAGAAAACAAAATTCGACCACAATTTAGAAGGTTAATTCAATATAATAACTAGGTTAATTCAATTTAGAAGGTCAACTGTAGGAGTTCTTGTTTGAGGACCTAAGAAAATGAGGCAGGATGTAGCAGCCATTTGTTCATCTGGTTTTGTTGAAAATCTGCATTTTGAGTCTATAAGTTTTACGTGGTGATTTTACTCATTCTAATTCAAAGGGTGCAAAAAATTCATGATCAATCTCTATAGTGGAAGCTAGTAGTCCCATCTAGCTTTATTCTTATTGCCTTGATTCAAAAATAGGTAAAATTTGTTTGTCAATAATAATTGTCTATTAATGTCTAGCATTTATCATTTGAATGAAGTTTAATATCTTGGTTTCTCATAAGTATCAGTCCTTTCAACAAGACAAAAAACATTACAAAATTAAGAATTAGAAACATATTCTCATGTTGTAATACGGCTCACAAGTAATTCTATTAAAATTTGTGTACAAGTCACATAACATCATTGGAAAATGGCATGACACTATTGTCAAGGACTATACTATTGGTCTCTAAAGAAGTAACCTAGTGGTTTAGCTAACGACATCGAAGGAGTTACATACAGGAAGTTCAGAGTTCAATCACTGACACTAACATTTTCCCTTCCCTCTAGTATATGGTGAGAAAGCCTAATAACGAATTCTATAAATATCTTCAACATCTTGTATACATACCAAACGACTACCACATCTCACTACATTCAATGAATCACAACAATAAGTTTTCAAGACAAACTCAATTTCACTACAGTCACCGCCTTTATCGAATCTTTTGTGGCATTCATCGATGGAAAAATAGAGAATATAAAGGTGGCGGTAATATGGTTCCAAAGGAGGTAAGTCCTTTGAGCTGATAAACATCTTACATAAATTACAGAACATAAATTACAAAGAACAACACAAAAATTACAAAGAGCAACACATAAATAACAAAACTGAAATTAAAAGATGCAAAAATATATAAACAGTACAGAAATTAAAAGTTACCGATGATGCGAGAACACGATCACGGTGATGACGAGAACAGTGGTCGATTGATAATGAGAATGTGGTTGGTCGACGACGAGAAGAAGAATGAAACAGATTGGGCGGGATTGGTTGGTCGACGGCGAGAAGAAGAAGAAGGAAATAGATTGGGCAGGATTGGTTGGTCGACGGCGAGAAGAAGAAGAAGGAAACAGATTCGTGGGTAGTTGGGTGACGAAAACAGTTTCGTTGGTGGACGGCGAGAAGAAGAAGAAGGAAACAATCAGGGATTTAGATTGGGGCTTGGGTTGGGTGAAAGAGAAAATTTATTAACTTATTTTAGGTTTTAGGTGTTTTGGGTCTATTAATTTTTTTTTACTCTATTAAATTTTTATTTGGGCTCCATTTAAAAAATTTTGATTTTAGCTTAATTAAAATTTTTTTGCCCCCATTTAAAAAATTAAGATTTTGGCTCCATTGAAATTGTGTATATTGAAAAAAAATAGGATTTTGCGTCAATTAAAATTATTTTTGCTTACATTGAGCAAATAATTATACAAAATTATTGACCTAAATGATCATCCAATGACACAAACGAACTTATTGGATGCACAATATAGGTTAAAAACCCTAATTGGATAAGAATAAGCCTACAAAGGAACAAAATGACCTAAATGTTTATCCAATGATAAAAACACAACTATTGGATGCACTAGATTGGTTAAAAACATTAATTGGACAAGAATAAGCATAGGGAGGACGAAAATGACCTAAATGTTCATCCATTGACACAAATGAACTTGTTGGATGCACGAGATTGCTTAAAAACCCTAATTGGGCAACAATAAGCCTAGAGAGGACGAAAATGACCTAAATGTCAATCCAATGACACAAATGAACTTTTTGGATGCACAAGATTGGTTAAAAACCCTAATTGGACAAGAATGAGCCTAAGGAGGACGAAAATGATCTAAATGTACATCCAACGACACAAATGAACTTATTGGATGCACAAGATTGGTTTAAAATCCTAATTGTACAAGAATAAACCTACGGTGGACAAAAATCACCTAAATGTTCATCATGTGACACAAACACACCTATTGGATGCACAAGATTGTTTAAAAACACTAATTGGACATGAATAAACCTAGGGAGGACAAAAATGACCTAAATGTTAATCCAATGACACAAATGAACTTATTGGATGCACAAGAACAAACCTAGGGAGGACAAAAATCACCTAAATGTTCATCTTGTGATACAAACACACCTATTGGATACACAAGATTGTTTAAAAACCCTAATTGGACAACAATAATCCTAGGGAAGACGAAAACGACCTAAATGTACATCCAATGACACAAATGATCTTGTTGGATGCACTAGATTGCTTAAAAACCCTAATTGGACAAGAAAAAGACTAGGGAGGACAAAAATGACCTAAATGTTCATCCAATGACACAAATGAACTTATTGGAGGCACCAAATTGGTTAAAAACCCTAATTGGGCAAGAATAAGCCTAGAGAGGACGAAAATGACCTAAATGTTCATACAATGACACAAATGAACTTATTGAATGCACAAGATTGGTTAAAAATCCTAATTGGACAAGAATGAGCCTAAGGAGGACGAAAATGCCCGAAATGTACATCCAATGACATAAATAAACTTATTGGATGCAAAAGATTGGTAAAAATCCCTAATTGGACAAGAATAAACCTAGGGAAGACGAAAACGACCTAAATGTACATCCAATGACACAAATAATCTTGTTGGATGCACTAGATTGTTTCAAAACCCTAATTGGACAAGAAAAAGACTAGGGTAGACAAAAAAGACCTAAATGTTCATCCAATGAAACAAATGAACTTAATGGATGCACAATATAGGTTAAGCCTAAGGAGGAACAAAATGACCTAAATGTTTATCCAATGATACAAACACCTCTATTGGATGCACAAGATAGGTTTAAAACCCTAATAGGACAAGAATAAGCTTTGCGAGGACGAAAATAACCTAAATGTTCATCCAATAACACAAATGAACTTATTGGATGCTCAAGATTGGTTAAAATTCCTAATTGGACAAGAATGAGCCAAAGGAGGACGAAAATGACCTAAGTGTACATCCAGTGACAAAAATGAACTTATTGGATGCACAAGATTACATAAATAAACTTATAGGATGCACCAGATTGGTTAAAAACTCTAATTGGGCAAGAATAAGCCTAGGGAGGACGAATATAACCTAAACGTACATCCAATGACACAAATGAAATTAGTGGATGCACAAGATTGGTTAAAAACCCTAATTGGGCAAGAATAAACCTATGGATGATGAAAATGACCTAAATGTACATCCATTGACACAAATGAACTTGTTGGATGCACGAGATTGCTTAAAAACCCTAATTAGGCAATAATAAGCCTAGAAACGACGAGAATGACCGAAATGTTCATCCAATGACATTAATGAATTTATTTTATGTACAAGATTTGTTAAGAACCCTAATTGGACAAGAATAAGCCTAGGGAGGATGAAAATGAAACAAATTTCAATCCAATGACACAAATGAACTAATTGGATGCACAAGATTGGTTAAAAACGCTAATTGGACAAAAATGATCCTAAGGAGGACGAAAATGATCAAAATGTACATCCAATGACACAAATGAACCTATTGGATGCACAAGATTGTTTAAAAACCCTAATTGGACAAGAATAAACCTAGGGAGGACGAAAATGACCTAAATGTTAATCCAATGACACAAATGAACTTATTGGATGCACAATTTAGGTTAAAAACCCTATTTGGATAAGAATAAGCCTAGGGATGAACAAAATGACCTAAATGTTTATCCAATGATACAAACACATCTATTGGATGCACAAGGTTTGTTAAAAACCCTAATTGGACAAGAATAAGCTTAGGGAGGACGAAAATGACCTAAATGTTCATCCAATGACACAACTAAACTTATTGAATGCACAAGATTGGTTAAAAATCCTTAATGGACAAGAACGAGCCTAAAGAGGACGAAAATGCCCAAAATGTACATTCAATGACATAAATGAACGTATTGGAGGCACAAGATTGGTAAAAAAACCCAAATTGGACAAGAATAAACCTAGGGAGGACGAAAATGACTGAAATGTACATCCAATGACGTAAATGAACTTATTGGATGCACAAGTTTGGTTAAAAATTATAATTGGACAAGAATGAGTCTAAGGAGGACGAAAATGCCCGAAATGTACATTTAATGACAAAAATGAACTTATTGCATGCACAAGATTGGTAAAAAAAAATCCTAATTGGACAAGAATAAACCTAAGGAAGACGAAAATGACCTAAATGTACATCCAGCGACACAAATGATCTTGTCGGATTCACTAGATTGCTTAAAAACACTAATTGGACAAGAAAAAGACTAGGCAGGACAAAAAAGACCTTAATGTTCATCCAATGACACAAATGAACTTATTGGAGGCACCAGATTGGTTAAAAACCCTAATTGGACAAGAATAAGCCTAGAGAGGACGAAAATGACCTAAATGTTCATCCAATGACACAAATGAACTTATAGGATGCACAATATAGGTTAAATACCCTAATTGGATAAGAATAAGCCTAGGGAGGAACAAAATGACCTAAATGTTTATCCAATGATACAAACACACCTATTGGATGCATAAGATTGGTTAAAAACCCTAATTGGGCAAGAATAAGCCTAGGGATGACGAAAATGACCTAAACATTCATCAATAACACAAATGAACTCATTGGATGCACAAGATTGGTTAAAAATCCTAATTTGACAAGAATGAGCCTAAGGAGGACGAAAATGACCTAAATGTACATCCAATGACATAAATTAACTTATTGGACGCACAAGATTGGGTAAAAATCCTAATTGGACAAGAATAAACCTAAGGAGGACGAAAATGGCCTAAATGTTCATCCAATAACACAAATGAAATCATTGGATGCACAAGATTGGTTAAAAACCCTAATTGGAATAGAATAAACCTTGGGATGACGAAAATTTCCTAAATTTACATCCAATCACACAAATGAACTTGTTGGATGCACCAGATTGGTTAAAAACCCTAATTGAGCAAGAATAAGCCTAGAGAGGACGAAAACAGCCTAAATGTTCATCCAATGACACAAATGAACTTATTGGACGCAAAATATTGGTTAAAAACCCTAATTGGACAACAATGACCCTAAGGAGGACGAAAATAACCTAAACATACATCCAACTACACAAATGAACTTATTAGATGCACAAGATTGGGTAAAAATCCTAATTGGACAAGAATAAACCTAGGGTGACCGAAAATAACCTAAATGTTCATCGAGTGACACAAACACACCTATTGGATTCTCAAGATTGGTTAAAAACCCTAATGGGACAAGAATAAACCCATGGAGGACGCAAATGACCTAAATGTCAATCCAATGACACAATTGAACTTGTTGGATGCCCTAGATTGCTTAAAAACCATAATTGGACCAGAAAAAGACTACGGAGGACAAAACAGACCTAAATGTTAATCCAATGACACAAAAGAATTTATTGGATGCAGCAGATTGGTTAAAAACCCTAATTGGGAAAGAATAAACCTAGAGAGGACGAAAATGACCTAAATGTTCATCCAATGACACAAATGAACTTATTGGATGCACAATATTGGTTAAAAACTCTAATTGGACAACTATGAGACCAAGGAGAACGAAATAACATAAAGGTACATCCAATTACAGAAATGAATTTATTAGATGCACATGATTGGGTAAAAATCCTAATTGGACAAGACTAAACCTAGGGAGGCCGAAAATGACCTAAATGTTCATCTGGTGACACAAACACACATATTGGATGCACAAGATTGGTTAAAAACCCTAATTTGACAAGAATAAGCCTAGGGAGGAACAAAATGACCTAAATGTTTATCCAATGATATAAACACACCTATTGGATGCACAAGATTGGTTAAAAACCCTAATTGGTCAAGAATAAGCCTAGGGAGGACGAAAATGATCTAAATGTTCATCCAATAACCAAAAATATACTTATTGGATGCACAAGATTGGTTAAAAATCCTAAATGGACAAGAATGAGCCTAAGGAGGACGAAAATGACCTAAATGTACACCCATTGACATAAATGAACTTATTGGATGCACTAGATTGCTTAAAAACCCTAATTGGACTAGAATAAACCTAGGGAGGACGAAAATGACCTAAATGTACTTCCAATGACACAAATGAACTTGTTGGATGCACGAGATTGCTTAAAAACCCTAATTGGGCAACAATATTGTTGCATAATTGAATTGGGAATTATGTCTAACTAGTTGGAGTTGATCTTAATTCTCTTGTTATTATTAAAAAAGAAGTCATATTTCAAATCACAGTGAGCACCCAGTTTTGAACAACTCGATTGCTCACTCGATTGAAAGGAAATTATGGCATCAGGTATGAATCACTTAATCACGACAATCGATTGACCAATCGATTGATGCTATATTTCATATCACAGTGAGCACCCAGTTTTGGCCAACTCAATTGCTCACTCGATGTAAAGGTTTTCATAGCATCAGGTCTGATTCAGAAACTTGATCAATCGATTGACCAATCAAGTGAAGCCTATATAATTCAAGATTCCAGAAACACAGAATATACGACACTCGATGCAGCAATCGATTGTATCCTTACAAACTCGATTGGGCAATCGATTGTCCTGGTGTTTGCCTTGAATATATTTATGGTGCCTCAAATCTTTTTTACAAAAACACACAACCAAAACAAGAAAGAACACTTGCATAAAAACTTTTCACATTTTCAGAACCTCTTGCTCTCAATCTTGCATATCTCTGAAAACACTTTGAAAGAAAAGTTTTTCTAACACACAAAAATATTCATTGGCAAATCAAATCTTTTGTGTGGTGCTAGAGTGATTGAACACATTTCTTGATACTACTTTTCTTTGTTCGTGACAAAGACAATTCTTTGTAATTGATGCTGTAACAAATCCAATTTAGAAACTGGTGGCTATCCTTGTTGGTGTGGTATCATCAAGAGGAAGTCTACTTTGATCTTGTGTGAGTTTGGGGATAAACTACAAGGATCAAAGGGGTGACAAGATAGAAGTGAAGGGAGTTAGATTGATAGGTCGTGTAGAAGACTGGAAAATCTGTAAAAGTACTCGAATTCATTCTATAGTGAAAAAGGCTGGAATCATGATTATGATTACAGGACTGGATGTAGGCCGTTGGATCAACGGCTGAACCAGGATAAATCTTGGTGCAATCTTTCCTATCCCTTCTCTTTAATATTCAGCATTGTTTAATTGCTTATTTTTGTATGCTCCTTGAATAATCTTGTATGTGATTTTAAGTTTCCGCTGTGTGTGTAAATTGTATGATTGTTGCATAATTGAATTGGGAATTATGTCAAACTAGTTGGAGTTGATCTTAATTCTCTTGTTATTAATTAAAAAGAAGTCATAGTTTTCCAACAATTGGTATCAAAGCCTAACTTTTTTAGAGAAAAACTCATGAAAGAAAATGACTTCTTTGGATTTCCTAGGTGAAGGAGCATCTCTAACCAGACCCCCTGCCTTTAATGGTACAGCATACATGTACTGGAAAGAAAGAATGCTTATCTTTCTGGAAGCATGTGGGCTGGACATTTTAGATGCAGTGGAAAACGGTCCTTACATTCCTAAAATTGCAGGTACAGAAGGATCATCATGCATTATCAAACCAAGAGCTGACTGGTTTGATGATGACAAAAAGAAAGTTGGTTACAATGCTAAAGCAAAGAATATCATAACATCAGCCTTAAGTGCAGAAGAATTCTTCAGAGTGTCAAACTGCAAGACTGCAAAGGAAATGTGGGACACTTTGCAAGAAACACATGAAGGTACTACAGATGTCAAACGGGAAAGAACAAATACACTTATGCACGAGTATGAACTTTTCTGCATGAAGAAAGATGAATCTATAAATGATATACAAACCAGATTCACTCACATTATCAACAATCTACATGCCCTGGGAAAAGTTGTGGATAATTAACAGCAGATAGGAAAAGTCATGAGGTGTTTGTCAAGAGAATGGCAACCCAAGATAACTGCAATTGCTGAGTCTAAAGGTCTTGCAAACATGACTATAGCAACACTGTTTGGAAAGCTTCGTGAACATGAGATGGAACTACATAGATTAAATGAGACAGAGCAATCAAACAAAAAAAGCAAAGGAATTGCACTGAAAGCTCAAACTCACAAAGCAAAAACTGAACAAGATTCAGAAAGCTCAGAAAGTGAATCAAGTGAAGAACCTAAGATAGGTATGTTGGTCAGAAAATTTAAGAAGTTTCTGAAAAAGAAAGGAGGCCAGTCAAGGAAACCACAGAATTCCAAAACAAAAGGCTCCAGCAAGGGTGATACCAGTGATAGCAAAGTTATAACTTGCTATGAATGTGGGAAAACAGGCCACATCAGATCTGAGTGTTACAAGCTGCAAAACAGAAACAAGCCTACGAAAACTAAGGGCAAAGATCAGCAACCTTCAAACAGGAAAGCCTACATTGCCTGGAATGACAATGATGAAGATTCATCTGAAGAATCAGAAAATGAAGAAGCTAACTTGTGTCTCATGGCTAATACTGATCCAGAATCTGACAGTGAGGTAAGTACTACATCTAATCCATCTTATGATGAGCTTCATGATGCCTTAAATGAACTGCATACTGAACATGTTCGTGTACTTAAACAACTGATTAGTACTAAGAAACAGCTAGAAGAAAATTGCATGCAATTTGATGAAGTTAATTTGAAGCTTGAGTCTCTTATAGATATAAATGAAAAACTGAAAAGAGAAACTCATGAACTGAAATGTGATGTAGCTAAGTTCAATAGTGGTAAAAACAACTTAGAAAGACTTCTTAGAAATCAGAGAAATCTAGATGTTAAAACTGGACTTGGTTATAAACAAAACATGCATATCAAAACGCATCAGAAATTTGTTCAATCTAAACAAATGTATGATAACTTTACTAGACCAAATCAGAAGCCATCCCCTGCTGTTGTATGTCACTTTTGCTGCAAAAAAGGGCATAAAGTGTTCAATTGCAAACTGAAAAAATGTGCCAACAGAGGATGGAAACAAATCTGGAAAGTTAAGGAATCATCATTTGGAACTAACCCCCTAGGACCCAATTTGAATTGGGTACCTAAAACCAAAACCTGATTATTTTATGCAGATATGCTTGGCATCCAGAAATCAGTCTTGGTATCTGGACAGTGGATGCTCCAGGCATATGACTGGAGACAAGTCCAAATTCTTGTCTCTGAACTTAAAAAGTGGTGGTTTTGTCAAATACAGAGACAACAACAAAGGAAAGATCCTTGGCATTGGAGATATAGGAAATAACTCAACTGCTATTATCAAGGATGTTTTATTTGTTGAAGGCCTGAAACACAACTTACTAAGCATTAGCCAGCTGTGTGACAAAGGGTTTAAGGTAAACTTTACTTCCATATCCTGCATGCTTGAGCATAAGGAAGTTGAAGGTATGAAACTGATAGGTAAAAGAATTAATAATATTTACATGATAGATTTTGATTCGTTACCTGCAAATGATATCTGTTGCTTGTTGTCTAGTGCTGATGAGAGCTGGCTGTGGCACAAACGAGTGGCTCATATTTATATGGACCACTTGAATAGGCTTGTCTGCAAACAGCTAGTCTTAGGTCTCCCAAATAGGAAGTTTTCTAAGGACAAACTATGTGACTCCTGCGAGAGGAGTAAGCTAGTCAAATCCTCTTTCCCCCCTATAGACTTGGTTCAAACCAAGAAGGTTTTAGTGTTGGTGCATATGGACCTCTTTGGTCCATCTCAGGTTAGAAGTTTTGGAGGGAACCTATATGGCAATGTTTTGGTAGATGATTACACAAGGTTCACATGGACATATTTTCTAACTCACAAGAGTGAGGCATTCTCAACTTTCAAAAAATTTGCTGCTTTGACTCAAAATGAGAATAATGCGAAAATCATATCCATAAAAAGTGATCATGGAGGTGAATTCCAAAATAATGCTTTTCAAACCTTATATGAAAATCATGGTATCAAACATATCTTCTCAGCCCCTAGAACTCCGCAGCAGAATGGAGTAGTAGAAAGGAAGAATAGATCCTTAGAAGAGCTTGCTAGGACAATGCTCAAAGATTCAAATCTTCCCAAGTACTTTTGGGCTGATGCCATTAACACTGCTGCTCATGTAGTGAATAGGGTTCTCATTAGACCTTTTCTTAGAAAGACTCCCTATGAGTTATACAAAGGGAGAAAGCCTAACATCTCCTACTTTAGGATTTTTGGGTGTAAGTGCTTTGTGTTAAACAATGGCAAGGGACCTTTAGGTAAGTTTGATCCTAAGGCAGATGAGGGTATCTTTCTAGGGTATTCCCAAGTTAGTAAGGCCTATAGAATCTACAATAAAAGGACCAAAACTATAGAGGAGTCTGTACATGTCAAATTTGATGAAAACTTGAACATCACTCTTTCTATAGTTGATAAGTCTTTGGATGATGTTGTGGATTCTGAATCCATAGAAACCAGTGAGCCTGAACCTCCAACCAACCTTGACTGTGTGGAACCGATTAGGGAAGTTGACCTACCCAAAGAGTGGAAGTTTGCCAAAAACCATCCCATAGATAACATTATTGGAGAGATTTCAAAAGGTGTTTCAACCAGAAAATCCCTTAGAGAGTTTTGCAACCTTACAGCTTTTGTTTCACAAGTAGAACCCAAAAACATTAAGGAAGCTCTTATGGACCCTGACTGGATAGTAGCCATGCAAGAAGAGCTAAATCAGTTTGAGAGAAACCAAGTGTGGACTCTTGTTCCTAGACCAGAGGGTAAGCATGTCATAGGAACTAGGTGGGTTTTCAGAAACAAAATGGATGAGAATGGTGTGATTACCAGGAACAAGGCTAGGTTAGTTGCCAAAGGTTACAACCAAGAAGAGGGTATAAACTATGATGAGACTTATGCCCCAGTAGCCAGACAAGAAGCTATCAGGATTTTATTGGCGTATGCTTGTATAATGGATTTCAAATTATTTCAAATGGATGTTAAAAGTGCCTTTTTGAATGGAGACATTCAGGAGGAAGTTTTTGTAAGTCAAACACCTGGTTTTGAAGATCCTAAGCTTCCAAATCATGTGTTTAAACTTACAAAAGCCCTCTATGGCTTGAAACAAGCTCCAAGAGCTTGGTATGATAAGCTGAGCAATTTCCTTTTACAAGAAAATTTTTCAAGGGGAAATGTAGATAAAACACTTTTTATCAAAAGACAAGGAAAAGACATTTTGTTGGTACAAATTTATGTTGATGACATAATATTTGGATCAACAAATGATAAGCTTTGTAAAGATTTTGAAAATACTATGAAAGGCAGATTTGAAATGTCCATGATGGGAGAATTGACTTACTTCTTGGGATTTCAAATCAAACACAGGAAAAATGGAATTTTTCTTAGTCAATCAAAATACTGCTGTGATCTTTTAAAGAAATTTAATTTTGAAAAACTTAAATCCATTGACACGCCTATGAGTCAATCCTGCTACTTAGATAAGGATGAATCGGGTACAGCTGTAGATGTGACTGTGTTTAGGAGCCTAATAGGATCTCTACTCTACCTAACCGCTAGTAGACCGGACATCATGTTTAGTGTGTGTATGTGTGCTAGATACCAGGTCAATCCTAAGGAATCTCACCTCAGTGCTGTCAAGAGAATCTTCAGATATCTCTTAGGAACCAAAGATCTTGGTTTATGGTATCCTAAGGGATCCACCTGCACTCTAGTTGGTTATTCTGATTCTGACTTTGCTGGATGCGAATTAGACAAAAAAAGTACCTCAGGTACTTGCCAACTTCTAGGTAACTCTCTTGTTTCTTGGCATAGCAAGAAACAAAATAGTGTAGCACTCTCAACTGCTGAAGCTGAGTATGTTGCTGCTGGTAGTTGTTGCGCTCAAATTCTTTGGATGCAGCAACACCTCTCTGATTTTGGGGTGAACCTAGGGACTGTGCCTATTTTGTGTGATAATACTAGTGCTATTAACATTACTAAGAATCCTGTCATGCATTCTAGGACCAAGCACATTGAAATAAGGCATCACTTCATTCGAGATCAATATCAACAGGGCAAGATTAAGTTGGAATATGTCAATACAACTGAACAGTTGGCTGACATTTTCACCAAGGCCTTGCCTAAGGACAGTTTCTTCTTTATAAGAATATAATTGGGCATCATTGATCCCAATGAAATCTGATCCTTATACCCAATTCGACTGCACAATCGAGTGTCCTGTGGCCGTATTGGCATTAATTCACTCAATAGTCGATTGTGAAATCGACTGATTGATGAAAATTGCCTCATTGTGTCAAACTGGAAATTCGATATTTGATTGCAACGTCGAATGGATGGGTCTCAGTTTTATTTTGTTTATGTCTGTTTTGTTTTTTGTTTGTTTCAATCGAATGGGCATTCGATTGCTAGTATCTCAGAAGCCTGACTGTTGAAGTTTTCATCACGTCAATCGGATGGCAAATCGAGTGTTCATGTCTATGGAACCAGTTATCTGAATTTTTTGTTTCGATATTCGATTGGGTAATCGAGTGATGCACTGGAATTTGGTTAAAACTCAATTGGACACGCGACTGTTTGGAATAAGTGAACCACAAGTCAGAGGACATTTGGAAATCAAAACCCGAGCATCGATTGGGTAATCGATTGACAGGTATCCGTTGAGAAAATTATAGCTGTTGGATGAGTGTAACGGTCATATTTTTAACCCAGAAATGTAGTCAGCCGATTGGGCAATCGAATTTCAACAGTACTATATAAACCTGGACTTCACAACTCGATTTCTCAATCAAATGCTGCATTCTACTATCATCTTCTTCATCCAACTGTAATCTTTTCTTCATTCAATCAACCTCAAGTTCACATTATTCAATGGCTAGAGTTAAACAAACTGGCAGGAAACCAGCTGTTACCTCTGCTGGCCCTTCTTCCAAAGTTGTTCAACCATCCAGCTCATCTTCTTTTTCTTCTACCTCTAGTGGAAGAACCCCTTCACCTCCTCCACCTCCTTCACCTCCTTCACCTCCAGCTAAAACGGTTTCAATCCCTACTCACAAGGTACAGGCGAAGGACAAGGGCAAAGGTATTGCCACTACTCCTAAAATAAGCAAAAAGAGGAAAGTTCCTCCGTCTGAGAAGCTGCTGGGAGACGCAATGAAAGAGTTAAAGAAGAAGAAGAAGCCTTCATCTCCACCTAAGAAGGTTAAGCCTTCACAAGAGAAGGCTACTAAAGGCAAGACTGTCCCAGAATCGTTTGCAAAAAGAAAAATCCAAGATGCTAGAACTTTGGATTTTCCTTATTTTGATCAAAATGGTTTTTCTTTTCAAAACCATTTAAGGTTCCATGGTTTGGAAAACCTCCTTACCTGTTCTTTGGATGTCTATCCAAAGCTGGTGAGAGCCTTCTATTCCACTTTCATCCTCACAAAGATCGGGTTCGCAGCTGAAGTGAAAGGCAAAAGAATGGCAATGACCTTTGAAGATTTTTCAAAGCTAACTGGTTTGCCGTTTTGTGGATACACTATTGATGGACGAGCACAGGATGCTCCTGAAGACGAAGGTTGGGAAAACTCCATCAACAAGCATGCTGCTTTAAAAGAGTTGATGATGGAAGGGTTTGTTGAAAAAGGAACGATTCAAGCTGGTCAGATGAAGGTTGAGCACAGGCTGCTCATGTACGTGCTAACACGAATGTTAGTACCTAGAGCCGGAAATGATGCAGTTGTACAGCGGCTAGACGTTGTCTTGCTATGGGGACTGTACAAGGAACTGAAAATGAGTTGGGCATGGATTGTGCTGCTGAACATGCATGAATCAGCACAAGGGAAACACATCCTGCCCTACCCCCAATTGGTTTTGAGGATTCTGAGGCATTTCAAGGTGTCTCTAGCCAATGAAGAATCACTCACAACCACTCATACATTTGGTGAAGCTATTGTCAACCAAATGCAGATAAGAAGGATCAACAATGTTTGGACAAGGACTCCAACAACTGCTGATCATGCACAACCAAGTGCTGATCAAGCCCAGTCAAGTGCCCAAGCACCAACATCAGCTGAAGGATCTTCTGAGATCATGGCAAAGCTGATGGAGATTTTGAAACATCAGGCTGAACACAGTGAGAGGGTGGAATCTTCTCTTCTAAAGCTTCAAAATGCCTTGGAATCAGTTCAGAAGGATGTTTCAGACATCCAGGAGCACTTGGGTCTCAAGATGTCTTTTGAAGACATTGCAAAGATTGGGAGGCAATCAACTGCTGAACCAAACCAGGACATTGAAATTAGTTCTGATTCTCATGGGGAGAAGACACCTGCTGAGGGTAATATAGCGGTCTCTCCTCCTCCTGGTGGTGATAATGAGGATCAAGCCTAAGGTTTTAGTGGTCTAGGTTTATTTTTGATGCTGTTTGATTGTTGATGGTTGCTTGTCTGTTCTTACATATGTTGCTTATTAATTTCCTCTTGTATTTTTGTCGTATGTCTTTTTGTATTAATGACAAAAAGGGGGAGATTATTTGATTAATATATGAGATTATGTATTTGATTATGTGCTGTTTTGTATCTGATGCTGTATATGTTGGATTAATCTGATGAGACTGTATATGTTGGATTAACATTCTGATGTTATAACTCTGATAATCTGATATTGATTTTGTGCTAAATGCTGATATTTCATTGCTGCTGATATTGCATTGCACATGTCCTGATTAATGCATATTCATGGTCTGATACATACTAAGCTCTGGTGCTTTATATTCATCTGAATCTAATACATGTTACACTAATTTGTTTCACTCTCTGGTCATGCACTAAAATGTTTGTATCATGCATTCCAAAACTCAGGGGGAGATTTTTTTATAATCTCAATATTAATTGTTTGTTTGTCATTAAATCAAAAAGGGGGAGATTGTAAGCCATAAGCTTCCCTGATCTAGTTTTTGATTTATGTCTCAAACATACAAGTGCACATTAAATAGTTGCTTTATCTAATGTTTTGAATCAAGAAACATTTCAGGCATACATGAAGACACTACAACACTTGGAACAATAGTTTGCAACTCAAGGAATCAACCATAGTTGGAGGATGCACTTGAGGAAGATGCATTTTGTGTATAGTTGTATTAGGTGTCTAGGTATCAAGTTAAATAAACAATCACTAGAGTCTCACACAAGACATGCCAATAAGCTTTTGTCATTCATTCATGTGTTATGAAACTTGAAACTGAAAACACTCGATTGAACAATCGATTGAATGGGTCATCAATCGAATGGCACATAAACTGTCTTAAACAACTGAGGTCTGTAACAAGATCAGTCGATTGTCAAGTCGATTGCACAATAGACTGACAACTCGATTGATGCTAAAATTCAAGTTACAGAGAGCACTCAGTCTGTGCCCACTCGATTGACCACTCGATTGTTCACTCGATTGGCAACCTGATTGTCTGCAGTATCTGAGTCATTTTGACCACGATACTCGATTGCGGGTAAAAATCCTAATTGGACAAGAATAAACCTAGGGAGGCCGAAGATGACGTAAATGTTCATCGAGTGACACAAACACACCTATTGGATCCACATCCATCGACACAAATGAACTTGTTGGATGCACGAGATTGCTTAAAAACCCTAAATAGGCAATAATAAGCCTAGAGACGACGAAAATGACCGAAATGTTCATCCAATGACATTAATGAATTTATTTTATGTACAAGATTTGTTAAAAACCCTAATTGGACAAGAATAAGCCTAGGAAGGACGAAAATGAAACAAATGTCAATCCAATGACACAAATGAACTAATTGGATGCACAAGATTAGTTAAAAACCCTAATTGGACAAAAATGGTCCTAAGGAGGAGGAAAATGATCTAAATGTACATCCAGTGACACAAATGAACCTATTGGATGCACAAGATTGTTTAAAAACCCTAATTGGACAAGAATAAACCTAGGGAGGACGGAAATGACCTAAATGTTAATCCAATGACACAAATGAACTTATTGGATGCACAATTTAGGTTAAAAACCCTATTTGGACAAGAATAAGCCTAGGGATGAACAAAATGACCTAAATGTTTATCCAATGATACAAACACACCTATTGGAGGCACAAGGTTGGTTAAAAACCCTAATTGGACAAGAATAAGCTTAGGGAGGACGAAAATGACCTAAATGTTCATCCAACAACACAAATGAACTTAATGAATGCACAAGGTTGGTTAAAAATCCTTATTGGACAAGAATGAGCCTAAGGAACACGGAAATGCCCGAATTGTACATTCAATGACACAAATGAACTTATTGGATGCACAAGATTGGTAAAAACCCAAATTGGACAAGAATAAACCTTGGGAAGACGAAAATGACCTAAATTAACATCCAATGACACAAATGAACTTGTTGGATGCACTAGATTGCTTAAAACACCTAATTGGAAAAGAAAAAGACTAGGGAGGACAAAAAAGACCTAAATGTTCATCCAATGACACAAATGAACTTATTGGATGCACCAGATTTGTTAAAAACCCTAATTGGGCAAGAATAAGCCTAGGGAGGGCGAAAATAACCTAAACATACATCCAATGACACAAATGAACGTATTGGATGCACAAGATTGGGTAAAAATCCTAATTGGACAAGAATAAACCTAGGGAGGCCGAAAATGACCAAAATGTTCATCCAGTGACACAAACACACCTATTGGATCCACAAGGTTGGTTAAAAACCCTAATTGGACAAGAATAAACCTATGGAGGACGAAAATGACCTAAATGTACATCCATTGACACAAATGATCTTGTTGGATTTACTAGATTGCTTAAAAACACTAATTGGACAAGAAAAAGACTAGGGAGGACAATAAAGACCTAAATGTTCATCCAATGACACAAATGAACTTATTGGAGGCACAAGATTGGGTAAAAATCCTAATTGGACAAGAATAAACCTAGGGAGGCCGAAAATGACCAAAATGTTCATCCAGTTATACAAACACACCTATTGGATCCACAAGGTTGGTTAAAAACCCTAATTGGACAAGAATAAACCTATGGAGGACGAAAATGACCTAAATGTACATCCATTGACACAAATGAACTTGTTGGATTCACGAGATTGCGTAAAAAACCCTAATTAGGCAACAATAAGCCTGGAGAGGACGAAAATGACCTAAATGTTCATCCAATGACACAAATGAACTAATTGGATGCTCAAGATTTGTTAAAAACTCTAATTGGGCAAGAATAAGCCTAGGGAGGACAAAAATAACCGATACGTACATCCAATGACACAAATGAACTTATTGGATGCACAAGTTTGCGGGTAAAAATCCTAATTGGACAAGAATAAACCTAGGGAGGCCGAAGATGACCTAAATGTTCATCGAGTGACACAAACACACCTATTGGATCCACAAGATTGGTTAAAAACCCTAATTGGACAAGGATAAACCTATGGATGACGAAAATGACCTAAATGTACATCCATCGACACAAATGAACTTGTTGGATGCACGAGATTGCTTAAAAACCCTAATTAGGAAATAATAAGCCTAGAGACGACGAAAATGACCGAAATGTTCATCCAATGACATTAATGAGTTTATTTTATGTACAAGATTTGTTAAAAACCCTAATTGGACAAGACTAAGCCTAGGGAGGACGAAAATGAAACAAATGTCAATCCAATGACACAAATGAACTAATTGGATGCACAAGATTGGTTAAAAACCCTAATTGGACAAAAATGATCTTAAGGAGGACGAAAATGATCTAAATGTACATCCAATGACACAAATGAACCTATTGGATGCACAAGATTGTTTAGAAACCTTAATTGGACAAGAATAAACCTAGGGAGGACGGAAATGACCTAAATGTTAATCCAATGACACAAATGAACTTATTGGATGCACAATTTAGGTTAAAAACCCTATTTGGACAAGAATAAGCTTAGGGATGAACAAAATGACCTAAATGTTTATCCAATGATACAAACACACCTATTGGATGCACAAGGTTGGTTAAAAACCCAAATTGGACAAGAATAAGCTTAGGGCGGACGAAACTGACCTAAATGTTCATCCAACGACACAAATGAACTTAATGAATGCACAAGATTGGTTAAAAATCCTTATTGGACAAGAATGAGCCTAAGGAGGACGAAAATGCCCGAAATGTACATTCAATGACACAAATGAACTTATTGGATGCACAAGATTGGTAAAAACCCAAGTTGGACAAGAATAAACCTTGGGAAGACGAAAATGACCTAAATTAACATCCAATGACACAAATGAACTTGTTGGATGCACTAGATTGCTTAAAACACCTAATTGGAAAAGAAAAAGACTAGGGAGGACAAAAAAGACCTAAATGTTCATCCAATCACACAAATGAACTTATTGGATGCACCAGATTTGTTAAAAACCCTAATTGGGCAAGAATAAGCCTAGGGAGGGCGAAAATAACCTAAACATACATCCAATGACACAAATGAACGTATTGGATGCACAAGATTGGGTAAAAATCCTAATTGGACAAGAATAAACCTAGGGAGGCCGAAAATGACCAAAATGTTCATCCAGTGACACAAACACACCTATTGGATCCACAAGGTTGGTTAAAAACCCTAATTGGACAAGAATAAACCTATGGAGGACGAAAATGACCTAAATGTACATCCATTGACACAAATGAACTTGTTGGATTCACGAGATTGCTTAAAAACCCTAATTAGGCAACAATAAGCCTAGAGAGGACGAAAATGACCTAAATGTTCATCCAATAACACAAATGAACTAATTGGATGCTCAAGATTGGTTAAAAACTCTAATTGGGCAAGAATAAGCCTAGGGAGGACAAAAATAACCTATACGTACATCCAATGACACAAGTGAACTTATTGGATGCACAAGATTGCGGGTAAAAATCCTAATTCGACAAGAATAAACCTAGGGAGGCCGAAGATGACCTAAATGTTCATCGAGTGACACAAACACACCTATTGGATCCACAAGATTGGTTAAAAACCCTAATTGGACAAGGATAAACCTATGGATGACGAAAATGACCTAAATGTACATCCATCAACACAAATGAACTTGTTGGATGCACGAGATTGCATAAAACCCTAATTAGGCAATAATAAGCCTAGAGACGACGAAAATGACCGAAATGTTCATCCAATGACATTAATGAGTTTATTTTATGTACAAGATTTGGTAAAAACCCTAATTGGACAAGACTAAGCCTAGGGAGGACGAAAATGAAACAAATGTCAATCCAATGACACAAATGAACTAATTGGATGCACAAGATTGGTTATAAACCCTAATTGGACAAAAATGATCTTAAGGAGGACGAAAATGATCTAAATGTACATCCAATGACACAAATGAACCTATTGGATGCACAAGATTGTTTAAAAACCCTAATTGGACGTGAATAAACCTAGGGAGGACGGAAATGACCTAAATGTTAATCCAATGACACAAATGAACTTATTGGATGCACAATTTAGGTTAAAAACCCTATTTGGACAAGAATAAGCTTAGGGATGAACAAAATGACCTAAATGTTTATCCAATGATACAAACACACCTATTGGATGCACAAGGTTGGTTAAAAACCCAAATTGGACAAGAATAAGCTTAGGGCGGACGAAACTGACCTAAATGTTCATCCAACGACACAAATGAACTTAATGAATGCACAAGATTGGTTAAAAATCCTTATTGGACAAGAATGACCTAAATGTTCATCCAGTGACACAAACACACCTATTGGATCCACAAGGTTGGTTAAAAACCCTAATTGGACAGGAATAAACCTATGGAGGACGAAAATAACCTAAATGTACATCCATTGACACAAATGATCTTGTTGGATTTACTAGATTGCTTAAAAACACTAATTGGACAAGAAAAAGACTAGGGAGGACAATAAAGACCTAAATGTTCATCCAATGACACAAATGAACTTATTGGAGGCACAAGATTGGGTAAAAATCCTAATTGGACAAGAATAAACCTAGGGAGGCCGAAAATGACCAAAATGTTCATCCAGTTATACAAACACACCTATTGGATCCACAAGGTTGGTTAAAAACCCTAGTTGGACAAGAATAAACCTATGGAGGACGAAAATGACCTAAATGTACATCCATTGACACAAATGAACTTGTTGGATTCACGAGATTGCTTAAAAACCCTAATTAGGCAACAATAAGCCTGGAGAGGACGAAAATGACCTAAATGTTCATCCAATGACACAAATGAACTAATTGGATGCTCAAGATTTGTTAAAAACTCTAATTGGGCAAGAATAAGCCTAGGGAAGACAAAAATAACCGATACGTACATCCAATGACACAAATGAACTTATTGGATGCACAAGTTTGCGGGAAAAAATCCTAATTGGACAAGAATAAACCTAGGGAGGCCGAAGATGACCTAAATGTTCATCGAGTGACACAAACACACCTATTGGATCCACAAGATTGGTTAAAAACCCTAATTGGACAAGGATAAACCTATGGATGACGAAAATGACCTAAATGTACATCCATCGACACAAATGAACTTGTTGAATGCACGAGATTGCTTAAAAACCCTAATTAGGAAATAATAAGCCTAGAGACGACGAAAATGACCGAAATGTTCATCCAATGACATTAATGAGTTTATTTTATGTACAAGATTTGTTAAAAACCCTAATTGGACAAGACTAAGCCTAGGGAGGACGAAAATGAAACAAATGTCAATCCAATGACACAAATGAACTAATTGGATGCACAAGATTGGTTAAAAACCCTAATTGGACAAAAATGATCTTAAGGAGGACGAAAATGATCTAAATGTACATCCAATGACACAAATGAAC
>JBBPBT010000610.1:0-18226 GCA_037974875.1 Cicer bijugum
AACCAATCTTGTGCATCCAATAGGTGTGTTTGTGTCATTGAATGAACATTTAGGTCATTTTCTTCGTCCGTAATCTTATTCTTGCCCAATTAGGCTTTTTAACGAATCTTGTGCATCCAATTATTCCATTTGTGTCATTGGATGAACTATTAGGTCATTTTCGTCCTCCCCTAGGCTTATTCTTGTCCAATTAGGGTTTTTAACCAATCTTGTGCATCCAATAGGAGTGTTTGTGTCATCGGATGAACATTTAGGTCATTTTCGTCCTCCCTAGGCATATTCGTGTCCAATTAGGGTTTTTAACCAATCTTGTGCCTCCAATAGGTGTGTTTGTGTCATTGAATGAACATTTAGGTCATTTTGTTCCTCCCTAGGCTTATTCTTATCCAATAAGTGCATTTGCGTCATTGGATGAACTATTAGGTCATTTTCAACCTCCTAAGGCTTATTCTTGTCCAATTATGGTTTTTAACCAATCTTGTGCGTCCAATAGGTGTGTTTGTGTCATTGGATGAACATTTTGGTCCTTTTCGTCCTCCTTAGGCTTATTCTTGTCCAATTAGGGTTTTGAACCAATCTTGTGCATCCAATAGGTGTGTTTGTGTCATTGAATGAACATTTAGGTCATTTTCTTCGTCCGTAATCTTATTCTTGCCCAATTAGGCTTTTTAACGAATCTTGTGCATCCAATTATTCCATTTGTGTCATTGGATGAACTATTAGGTCATTTTCGTCCTCCCCTAGGCTTATTCTTGTCCGATTAGGGTTTTTAACCAATCTTGTGCATCCAATAGGAGTGTTTGTGTCATCGGATGAACATTTAGGTCATTTTCGTCCTCCCTAGGCATATTCGTGTCCAATTAGGGTTTTTAACCAATCTTGTGCATCCAATAGGTGTGTTTGTGTCGTTGAATGAACATTTAGGTCATTTTGTTCCTCCCTAGGCTTATTCTTATCCAATAAGTGCATTTGCGTCATTGGATGAACTATTAGGTCATTTTCAACCTCCTAAGGCTTATTCTTGTCCAATTATGGTTTTTAACCAATCTTGTGCGTCCAATAGGTGTGTTTGTGTCATTGGATGAACATTTTGGTCCTTTTCGTCCTCCTTAGGCTTATTCTTGTCCAGTTAGGGTTTTGAACCAATCATGTGCATCCAATAGGTGTGTTTGTGTCATTGGATGAACATTAAGGTCATTTTCGTCCTCCCTAGGCATATTCGTGTCCAATTAGGGTTTTTAACCAATCTTGTGCATCCAATAGGTGTGTTTGTGTCATTGAATGAACATTTAGGTCATTTGCGTCCTCCCTCGGCTTATTCTTGTCCAAATAGGGTTTTTAACCAATCTTGTGCATCCAATAGGAGTGTTTGTGGCATCGGATGAACATTTAGGTCATTTTCATCCTCCCTAGGCATATTCGTGTCCAATTAGGGTTTTTAACCAATCTTGTGCATCCAATAGGTGTGTTTGTGTCATTGAATGAACATTTAGGTCATTTTCTTCGTCCGTAATCTTATTCTTGCCCAATTAGGCTTTTTAACGAATCTTGTGCATCCAATTATTCCATTTGTGTCATTGGATGAACTATTAGGTCATTTTCGTCCTCCCCTAGGCTTATTCTTGTCCAATTAGGGTTTTTAACCAATCTTGTGCATCCAATAGGAGTGTTTGTGTCATCGGATGAACATTTAGGTCATTTTCGTCCTCCCTAGGCATATTCGTGTCCAATTAGGGTTTTTAACCAATCTTGTGCATCCAATAGGTGTGTTTGTGTCATTGAATGAACATTTAGGTCATTTTGTTCCTCCCTAGGCTTATTCTTATCCAATAAGTGCATTTGCGTCATTCGATGAACTATTAGGTCATTTTCAACCTCCTAAGGCTTATTCTTGTCCAATTATGGTTTTTAACCAATCTTGTGCGTCCAATAGGTGTGTTTGTGTCATTGGATGAACATTTTGGTCCTTTTCGTCCTCCTTAGGCTTATTCTTGTCCAATTAGGGTTTTGAACAAATCTTGTGCATCCAATAGGTGTGTTTGTGTCATTGGATGAACATTTAGGTCATTTTCGTCCTCCCGAGGCATATTCGTGTCCAATTAGGGTTTTTAACCAATCTTGTGCATCCAATAGGTGTGTTTGTGTCATTGAATGATCATTTAGGTCATTTGTGTCCTCCCTAGGCTTATTCTTGTCCAAATAGGGTTTTTAACCAATCTTGTGCATCCAATAGGAGTGTTTGTGGCATCGGATGAACATTAAGGTCATTTTCGTCCTCCCTAGGCATATTCGTGTCCAATTTGGGTTTTTAACCAATCTTGTGCATCCAATAGGTGTGTTTGTGTCATTGAATGAACATTTAGGTCATTTTCTTCGTCCGTAATCTTATTCTTGCCCAATTAGGCTTTTTAATGAATCTTGTGCATCCAATTATTCCATTTGTGTCATTGGATGAACTATTAGGTCATTTTCGTCCTCCCCTAGGCTTATTCTTGTCCAATTAGGGTTTTTAACCAATCTTGTGCATCCAATAGGAGTGTTTGTGTCATCGGATGAACATTTAGGTCATTTTCGTCCTCCCTAGGCATATTCGTGTCCAATTAGGGTTTTTAACCAATCTTGTGCATCCAATAGGTGTGTTTGTGTCATTGAATGAACATTTAGGTCATTTTGTTCCTCCCTAGGCTTATTCTTATCCAATAAGTGCATTTGCGTCATTGGATGAACTATTAGGTCATTTTCAACCTCTCAAGGCTTATTCTTGTCCAATTATGGTTTTTAACCAATCTTGTGCGTCCAATAGGTGTGTTTGTGTCATTGGATGAACATTTTGGTCCTTGTCGTCCTCCCTAGGCTTATTCTTGTCCAATTAGGGTTTTGAACCAATCTTGTGCATCCAATAGGTGTGTTTGTGTCATTGGATGAACATTTAGGTCATTTTCGTCCTCCCTAGGCATATTCGTGTCCAATTAGGGTTTTTAACCAATCTTGTGCATCCAATAGGTGTGTTTGTGTCATTGAATGAACATTTAGGTCATTTGCGTCCTCCCTAGGCTTATTCTTGTCCAATTAGGGTTTTTAACCAATCTTGTGCATCCAATAGGAGTGTTTGTGGCATCGGATGAACATTTAGGTCATTTTCGTCCTCCCTAGGCATATTCGTGTCCAATTAGGGTTTTTAACCAATCTTGTGCATCCAATTGGTGTGTTTGTGTCATTGAATGAACATTTAGGTCATTTTGTTCCTCCCTAGGCTTATTCTTATCCAATAAGTGCATTTGCGTCATTGGATGAACTATTAGGTCATTTTCAACCTCCCAAGGCTTATTCTTGTCCAATTATGGTTTTTAACCAATCTTGTGCGTCCAATAGGTGTGTTTGTGTCATTGGATGAACATTTTGGTCCTTTTCGTCCTCCCTAGGCTTATTCTTGTCCAATTAGGGTTTTGAACCAATCTTGTGCATCCAATAGGTGTGTTTGTGTCATTGGATGAACATTTAGGTCATTTTCGTCCTCCCTAGGCATATTCGTGTCCAATTAGGGTTTTTAACCAATCTTGTGCATCCAATAGGTGTGTTTGTGTCATTGAATGAACATTTAGGTCATTTGCGTCCTCCCTAAGCTTATTCTTGTCCAATTAGGGTTTTTAACCAATCTTGTGCGTCCAATAGGAGTGTTTGTGGCATCGGATGAACATTTAGGTCATTTTCGTCCTCCCTAGGCATATTCGTGTCCAATTAGGGTTTTTAACCAATCTTGTGCATCCAATTGGTGTGTTTGTGTCATTGAATGAACATTTAGGTCATTTTGTTCCTCCCTAGGCTTATTCTTATCCAATAAGTGCATTTGCGTCATTGGATGAACTATTAGGTCATTTTCAACCTCCCAAGGCTTATTCTTGTCCAATTATGGTTTTTAACCAATCTTGTGCGTCCAATAGGCGTGTTTGTGTCATTGGATGAACATTTTGGTCCTTTTCGTCCTCCCTAGGCTTATTCTTGTCCAATTACGGTTTTTTACCAATCTTGTCCAACAAATAGGTGTGTTTGTGTAATTGGATGAACATTTAAGTCATTTTGTTCCTCCCTATGTTTATTCTTGCCCAATTAGGGTTTTTAACCAATCTTGTGCATTCGATAGGTGTGTTGGTGTCATTGGATGAACTATTAGGTCATTTTCGTCCTCCCCTAGGCTTATTCTTGTCCATTTAGGGTTTTTAACAAATCTTGTGCGTCCAATAGGTGTGTTTGTAACATTGGATGAACATTCAGGTCATTTTCGTCCTCCCTAGGCTTATTCTTGTCCAATTACGGTTTTAAACCAATCTTGTGCATCCTATAGGTGTGTTTGTGTCATTGGCTGAACATTTAGGTCTTTTTGTTCCTCCCTAGGCTTATTCTTGTCCAATTAGGGTTTTTAATCAATCTTGTGCATCCAAAAGGTGTGTTTGTGTCATTGGATGAACATTTAGGTCATTTTCGTCCTCCCTAGGCATATTCGTGTCTAATTAGGGTTTTTAACCAATCTTGTGCATCCAATAGGTGTGTTTGTGTCATTGAATGAACATTTAGGTCATTTTGTTCCTCGCTAGGCTTATTCTTGTCCAATTAGGGTTTTTAACCAATCTTGTGCATCCAATAAGTGCATTTGCGTCATTGGATGAACTATTAGGTCATTTTCAACCTCCCAAGGCTTATTCTTGTCCAATTAGGGTTTTTAACCAATCTTGTGCGTCCAATAGGTGTGTTTGTGTCATTGGATGAACATTTTGGTCCTTTTCGTCCTCCCTAGGCTTATTCTTGTCCAATTACGGTTTTTAAGCAATTTTGTGTATCCAATAAGTTCATTTTTGTCATTGGATGTACATTTAGGTCATTTTCGTCCTCCCTATGTTTATTCTTGTCCAATTAGGGTTTCTAACCAATCTTGTGCATCCAATAGGTTTGTTTGTGTCATTGGATGAACATTTAGGTCATTTTCGTCCTCCCTAGGCATATTCATGTCCAATTAGGGTTTTTAACCAATCTTGTGCATCCAATAGGTGTGTTTGTGTCATTGAATGAACATTTAGGTCATTTTGTTCCTCCCTAGGCTTATTCTTGTCCAGTTAGGGTTTTTAACCAATCTTGTGCATCCAATAGGAGTGTTTGTGGCATCGGATGAACATTTAGGTCATTTTCGTCCTCCCTAGGCTTATTCGTGTCCAATTAGGATTTTTAACCAATCTTGTGCATCCAATAGGTGTGTTTGTGTCATGGAATGAACATTTAGGCCATTTGCGTCCTCCCTAGGCTTATTCTTGTCCAATTATGGTTTTTAACCAATCTTGTGCATCCAGTAGGAGTGTTTGTGTCATTGGATGAACATTTAGGTCATTTTGTTCCTCCCTAGGCTTATTCTTTTCTAATTAGGGTTTTTAACCAATCATGTGCATCCAATAGGTATGTTTTTGTCATTTGATTTACATTTAGGTCATTTTATTCCTCCCTACGTGTATTCTTGTCCAATTAGGTTTTTTAATCAATCTTGTGCATCCAAAAGGTGTGTATGTGCCATTGGATGAAAATTTAGGTAATTTTGTTCCTCCCTAGGCTTATTCTTGTCCAATTAGGGTTTTTAAGCAATCTTGTGTATCCAATAAGTTCATTTGCATCATTGGATGTACATTTAGGTCATTTTCGTCCTCCCTTGGTTTATTCTTGATCAATTATGGTTTCTAACCAATCTTGTGCCTCCAATAGGTGTGTTTGTGTCATTGGATGAACATTTAGGTCATTTTCGTCCTCCCTAGGCATATTCGTGTCCAATTAGGGTTTTTAACAAATCTTGTGCATCGAATAGGTGTGTTTGTGTCATTGAATGAACATTTAGGTCATTTGCGTCCTCCCTAGGCTTATTCTTGTCCAATTAGCGTTTTTAACCAATCATGTGCATCCAATAGGAGTGTTTGTATCATCGAATGAACATTTAGGTCATTTTCGTCCTCCCTAGGCATATTCGTGTTCGATTAGGGTTTTTAACCAATCTTGTGCATCCAATAGGTGTGTTTGTGTCATTGAATGAACATTTAGGTCATTTTGTTCATCCCTAGGCTTATTCTTATCCAATAAGTGCATTTGCGTCATTGGATGAACTATTAGGTCATTTTCAACCTCCCAAGGCTTATTCTTGTCCAATTATGGTTTTTAACCAATCTTGTGCGTCCAATAGGTGTGTTTGTGTCATTGGATGAACAATTTGGTCCTTTTCGTCCTCCCTAGGCTTATTCTTGTCCAATTAGGGTTTTGAACCAATCTTGTGCATCCAATAGGTGTGTTTGTGTCATTGGATGAACATTTAGGTCATTTTCGTCCTCCCTAGGCATATTCGTGTCCAATTAGGGTTTTTAACCAATCTTGTGCATCCAATAGGTGTGTTTATGTCATTGAATGAACATTTAGGTCATTTGCGTCCTCCCTAGGCTTATTCTTGTCCAAATAGGGTTTTTAACCAATCTTGTGCATCCAATAGGAGTGTTTGTGGCATCGGATGAACATTTAGGTCATTTTCGTCCTCCCTAGGCATATTCGTGTCCAATTAGGGTTTTTAACCAATCTTGTGCATCCAATTGGTGTGTTTGTGTCATTGAATGAACATTTAGGTCATTTTGTTCCTCCCTAGGCTTATTCTTATCCAATAAGTGCATTTGCGTCATTGGATGAACTATTAGGTCATTTTCAACCTCCTAAGGCTTATTCTTGTCCAATTATGGTTTTTAACCAATCTTGTGCGTCCAATAGGTGTGTTTGTGTCATTGGATGAACATTTTGGTCCTTTTCGTCCTCCCTAGGCTTATTCTTGTCCAATTAGGGTTTTGAACCAATCTTGTGCATCCAATAGGTGTGTTTGTGTCATTGGATGAACATTTAGGTCATTTTCGTCCTCCCTAGGCATATTCGTGTCCAATTAGGGTTTTTAACCAATCTTGTGCATCCAATAGGTGTGTTTGTGTCATTGAATGAACATTTAGGTCATTTGCGTCCTCCCGACGCTTATTCTTGTCCAATTAGGGTTTTTAACCAATCTTGTGCGTCCAATAGGAGTGTTTGTGGCATCGGATGAACATTTAGGTCATTTTCGTCCTCCCTAGGCATATTCGTGTCCAATTAGGGTTTTTAACCAATCTTGTGCATCCAATTGGTGTGTTTGTGTCATTGAATGAACATTTAGGTCATTTTGTTCCTCCCTAGGCTTATTCTTATCCAATAAGTGCATTTGCGTCATTGGATGAACTATTAGGTCATTTTCAACCTCCCAAGGCTTATTCTTGTCCAATTATGGTTTTTAACCAATCTTGTGCGTCCAATAGGCGTGTTTGTGTCATTGGATGAACATTTTGGTCCTTTTCGTCCTCCCTAGGCTTATTCTTGTCCAATTAGGGTTTTTTACCAATCTTGTGCAACAAATAGGTGTGTTTGTGTAATTGGATGAACATTTAAGTCATTTTGTTCCTCCCTATGTTTATTCTTGCCCAATTAGGGTTTTTAACCAATCTTGTGCATTCGATAGGTGTGTTGGTGTCATTGGATGAACTATTAGGTCATTTTCGTCCTCCCCTAGGCTTATTCTTGTCCATTTAGGGTTTTTAACAAATCTTGTGCGTCCAATAGGTTTGTTTGTAACATTGGATGAACATTCAGGTCATTTTCGTCCTCCCTAGGCTTATTCTTGTCCAATTAGGGTTTTAAACCAATCTTGTGCATCCTATAGGTGTGTTTGTGTCATTGGCTGAACATTTAGGTCTTTTTGTTCCTCCCTAGGCTTATTCTTGTCCAATTAGGGTTTTTAATCAATCTTGTGCATCCAAAAGGTGTGTTTGTGTCATTGGATGAACATTTAGGTCATTTTCGTCCTCCCTAGGCATATTCGTGTCCAATTAGGGTTTTTAACCAATCTTGTGCATCCAATAGGTGTGTTTGTGTCATTGAATGAACATTTAGGTCATTTGCGTCCTCCCTAGGCTTATTCTTGTCCAAATAGGGTTTTTAACCAATCTTGTGCATCCAATAGGAGTGTTTGTGGCATCGGATGAACATTTAGGTCATTTTCGTCCTCCCTAGGCATATTCGTGTCCAATTAGGGTTTTTAACCAATCTTGTGCATCCAATTGGTGTGTTTGTGTCATTGAATGAACATTTAGGTCATTTTGTTCCTCCCTAGGCTTATTCTTATCCAATAAGTGCATTTGCGTCATTGGATGAACTATTAGGTCATTTTCAACCTCCTAAGGCTTATTCTTGTCCAATTATGGTTTTTAACCAATCTTGTGCGTCCAATAGGTGTGTTTGTGTCATTGGATGAACATTTTGGTCCTTTTCGTCCTCCCTAGGCTTATTCTTGTCCAATTAGGGTTTTGAACCAATCATGTGCATCCAATAGGTGTGTTTGTGTCATTGGATGAACATTTAGGTCATTTTCGTCCTCCCTCGTGTCCAATTAGGGTTTTTAACCAATCTTGTGCATCCAATAGGTGTGTTTTTGTCATTGAATGAACATTTAGGTCATTTTCTTCGTCCGTAATCTTATTCTTGCCCAATTAGGCTTTTTAACGAATCTTGTGCATCCAATTATTTCATTTGTGTCATTGGATGAACTATTAGGTCATTTTCGTCCTCCCCTAGGCTTATTCTTGTCCAATTAGGGTTTTTAACCAATCTTGTGCATCCAATAGGAGTGTTTGTGTCATCGGATGAACATTTAGGTCATTTTCGTCCTCCCTAGGCATATTCGTGTCCAATTAGGGTTTTTAACCAATCTTGTGCATCCAATAGGTGTGTTTGTGTCGTTGAATGAACATTTAGGTCATTTTGTTCCTCCCTAGGCTTATTCTTATCCAATAAGTGCATTTGCGTCATTGGATGAACTATTAGGTCATTTTCAACCTCCTAAGGCTTATTCTTGTCCAATTATGGTTTTTAACCAATCTTGTGCGTCCAATAGGTGTGTTTGTGTCATTGGATGAACATTTTGGTCCTTTTCGTCCTCCCTAGGCTTATTCTTGTCCAATTAGGGTTTTGAACCAATCTTGTGCATCCAATAGGTGTGTTTGTGTCATTGGATGAACATTTAGGTCATTTTCGTCCTCCCTAGGCATATTCGTGTCCAATTAGGGTTTTTAACCAATCTTGTGCATCCAATAGGTGTGTTTGTGTCATTGAATGAACATTTAGGTCATTTGCGTCCTCCCGACGCTTATTCTTGTCCAATTAGGGTTTTTAACCAATCTTGTGCGTCCAATAGGAGTGTTTGTGGCATCGGATGAACATTTAGGTCATTTTCGTCCTCCCTAGGCATATTCGTGTCCAATTAGGGTTTTTAACCAATCTTGTGCATCCAATTGGTGTGTTTGTGTCATTGAATGAACATTTAGGTCATTTTGTTCCTCCCTAGGCTTATTCTTATCCAATAAGTGCATTTGCGTCATTGGATGAACTATTAGGTCATTTTCAACCTCCCAAGGCTTATTCTTGTCCAATTATGGTTTTTAACCAATCTTGTGCGTCCAATAGGCGTGTTTGTGTCATTGGATGAACATTTTGGTCCTTTTCGTCCTCCCTAGGCTTATTCTTGTCCAATTAGGGTTTTTTACCAATCTTGTGCAACAAATAGGTGTGTTTGTGTAATTGGATGAACATTTAAGTCATTTTGTTCCTCCCTATGTTTATTCTTGCCCAATTAGGGTTTTTAACCAATCTTGTGCATTCGATAGGTGTGTTGGTGTCATTGGATGAACTATTAGGTCATTTTCGTCCTCCCCTAGGCTTATTCTTGTCCATTTAGGGTTTTTAACAAATCTTGTGCGTCCAATAGGTTTGTTTGTAACATTGGATGAACATTCAGGTCATTTTCGTCCTCCCTAGGCTTATTCTTGTCCAATTAGGGTTTTAAACCAATCTTGTGCATCCTATAGGTGTGTTTGTGTCATTGGCTGAACATTTAGGTCTTTTTGTTCCTCCCTAGGCTTATTCTTGTCCAATTAGGGTTTTTAATCAATCTTGTGCATCCAAAAGGTGTGTTTGTGTCATTGGATGAACATTTAGGTCATTTTCGTCCTCCCTAGGCATATTCGTGTCTAATTAGGGTTTTTAACCAATCTTGTGCATCCAATAGGTGTGTTTGTGTCATTGAATGAACATTTAGGTCATTTTGTTCCTCCCTAGGCTTATTCTTGTCCAATTAGGATTTTTAACCAATCTTGTGCATCCAATAAGTGCATTTGCGTCATTGGATGAACTATTAGGTCATTTTCAACCTCCCAAGGCTTATTCTTGTCCAATTAGGGTTTTTAACCAATCTTGTGCGTCCAATAGGTGTGTTTGTGTCATTGGATGAACATTTTGGTCCTTTTCGTCCTCCCTAGGCTTATTCTTGTCCAATTACGGTTTTTAAGCAATCTTGTGTATCCAATAAGTTCATTTTTGTCATTGGATGTACCTAATAGGTCATTTTCGTCCTCCCTATGTTTATTCTTGTCCAATTAGGGTTTCTAACCAATCTTGTGCATCCAATAGGTTTGTTTGTGTCATTGGATGAACATTTAGGTCATTTTCGTCCTCCCTAGGCATATTCATGCCCAATTATGGTTTTTAACAAATCTTGTGCATCCAATAGGTTCATTTGTGTCATTGAATGAACATTTAGGTCATTTTGTTCCTCCCTAGGCTTATTCTTGTCCAGTTAGGGTTTTTAACCAATCTTGTGCATCCAATAGGTGTGTTTGTGTCATTGGATGAACATTTAGGTCATTTTCGTCCTCCCTAGGCTTATTCTTCTCCAATTTGGGTTTTTAACCTATCTTGTGCAACCAATAAGTTCATTTGTGACATTGGATGTATAGTTAGGTCATTTTCGTCCTCCCTAGATTAATTCTTCTCCAATTAGGGAATTTAAGGAATCTTGTGCATCCAAAAGCTCTGTTTGTATCATTGGATGAACATTTAGGTCATTTTCGTCCTCCTTAGGATTATTCTTGTCCAATTACGGATTTTAACCAATGTTGTGCATCCAATAGGTGTGTTTGTGTCATTGGATGAACATATAGGTCATTTTGTTCCTCCCTTGGCTTATTCTTGTCCAATTAGGGTTTTTAACCAATCTTGTGCATCCAATAGGTGTGTTTGTGTCATTGGATCAACAATTAGGTCATTTTCGTCCTCCATAGATCTATTCTTGTCCAATTAGGGTTTTTAAACAATCTTCTGCATCCAATAGGTGTGTTTGTGTCATTGGATGATCATTTAGGTCGTTTTGTTCCTCCCTAGGCTTATTCTTTTCCAATTAGGGTTTTTAACCAGTCATGTTCATCATATAGGTGTGTTGGTGTCGTTGGATGAATATTTAGGTCATTTTCGTCCTCCCTAGGCTTATTCTTGTCCAATTAGGATTTTTAACCAATCTTGTGCATCCAATAGGCGTGTTTGTGTCATTGGATGAACATTTAGGTCATTTTGTTCCTCCCTAGGCTTATTCTTGTCCAATTAGGGTTTTTAACGAATGTTGTGCATCCAATGAGTTCATTTGTGTCATTGGAAGAACATTTAGGTCATTTTCGTCGTCCGTATTCTTATTCTTGCCCAATTATGGTTTTTAACAAATCTTGTGCATCCAATTAGTTCATTTGTGTCATTGGATGAACTATTAGGTCATTTTCGTCCTCCCCTAAGCTTATTCTTGTCCAATTAGGGTTTTTAACAAATCTTGTGCGTCCAATACGTGTGTTTGTGTCATAGGATGAACATTTAGGTCATTTACGTCCTCCCTAGGCTTATTCTTCTCCAATTAGGGTTTTTAACCTATCTTGTGCATCCAATAGGAGTGTTTGTGTCATTGGACGAACATTTAGGTCATTTTGTTCCTCCCTAGGCTTATTCTTTTCTAATTAGGGTTTTTAACCAATCATGTGCATCCAATAGGTATGTTTTTGTCATTTGATGTACATTTAGGTCATTTAATTCCTCCTATGTGTATTCTTGTCCAATTAGGGTTTTTAATCAATCTTGTGCATCCAAAAGGTGTGTTTGTGTCATTGGATGAAAATTTAGGTCATTTTATTCCTCCCTAGGCTTATTCTTGTCCAATTAGAGTTTTTAAGCAATCATGTGTATCCAATAAGTTCATTTGCGACATTGGATGTACATTTAGGTCATTTTCGTCCTCCCTATGCTTATTCTTGTCCAATTACGGTTTTTAACCAATCTTGTGCATCCAATAGGAGTGTTTCTGTCATTGGACCAACATTTAGGTCATTTTGTTCCTCCCTAGGCTTATTCTTATCCAATTAGGGGTTTTAACCAATCTTATGCATCCAATAGGTGTGTTTGTGTCATTGGATGAACATTTAGGTCATTTTCTTCGTCCGTAATCTTATTCTTGCCCAATTAGGCTTTTTAACGAATCTTGTGCATCCAATTATTTCATTTGTGTCATTGGATGAACTATTAGGTCATTTTCGTCCTACCCTAGGCTTATTCTTGTCCAATTAGGGTTTTTAACAAATCTTGTGCGTCCAATAGGTGTGTTTGTGTCATTGGATGAACATTTAGGTCATTTTCGTCCTCCCTATGCTTATTCCTGTCCAATTCGGGTTCTTAACCAATCTTGTGCATCCAACAGGTGTGTTTGTGTAATTGGATGAACATTTAGATCATTTTGTTCCTCCCTAGGCTTATTCTTGTCTATTTAGGGTTTTTAACAAATCTTGTGCGTCCAATATGTGTGTTTGTAACATTGGATGAACATTCAGGTCATTTTCGTCCTCCTTATGCTTATTCTTGTCCAATTAGGGTTTTAAACCAATCTTGTGCATCTAATAGGTGTGTTTGTGTCATTGGATGAACATTTAGGTCATGTTGTTCCTCCCTAGGCTTTTTCTTGTCCAATTAGGGTTTTTAACCAATCTTGTGTATCCAATAAGTTTATTTGGGGCATTAGATGACCATTTAGGACATTTTGGTCCTCCCTAGGCTTATTCATGTCCTATTGGTGTTTTTAACCAATCTTGTGCGTCCAATAAGTTCATTTGTGTCAATGGATGTACAGTTAGGTCATTTTCGACCTCCCTAGGCTTATTCTTGTCCAATTAGGGTTTTTAACCAATCTTGTGCATCCAATAAGTGCATTTCCATCATTGGATGAACTATTAGGTCATTTTCAACCTCCCTAGGCTTATTCTTGTCCAAGTAGGGTTTTTAACCAATCTTGTGCATCCAATAGGTGTGTTTGTGTCATTGGATGAACATTTAGGTCATTTTGTTCCTCCCCAGGCTTATTCTAGTCCAATTAGGGTTTTTAACCAATCTTGTGCATCCAATAGTTGTGTTTGTGTCATTGGATGAACATTTAGGTCATTACCGTCCTCTGTAGGCCTATTCTTGTCCAATTATGGGTTTTAACCAATCTTGTGCATCCAATAGGTGTGTTTGGGTCATTGGATGAACATTTAGGTCATTTTCGTCCTCCCTAGGCTTATTCGTGTCCAATTAGGGTTTTTAACCAATCTTGTGCATCCAATTGGTGTGTTTGTGTCACTAAATGAACATTTAGGTCATTTGCGTCCTCCCTAGGCTTATTCTTGTCCAATTAGGGTTTTTAACCAATCTTGTGCATCCAATAGGAGTGTTTGTGTCATTGGATGAATATTTAGGTCATTTTGTTCCTCCCTAGTCTTATTCTTATCCAATTAGGGTTTTTAACCAATCTTGTGCATCCAATAAGTGCATTTGCGTTATTGGATGAACTATTAGGTCATTTTCAACCTCCCTAGGCTTATTCTTGTCCAATTAGGGTTTTTAACCAATCTTGTGCGTCCAATTGGTGTGTTTGTGTCATTTTCGTCCTCCCTAGGCTTATTCTTGTCCAATTATGGTTTTTAACCAATCTTGTGCATCCAATAGGTGTGTTTGTGTCATTGGATGATCATTTAGGTGATTTTCGTCCTCCCTAGGCTTTTTCGTGTCCAATTAGGGTTTTTAACCAATCTTGTGCATCCAATTGGTGTGTTTGTGTCATTGAATGAACATTTAGGTCATTTTGTTCCTCCCTAGGCTTATTCTTATCCAATAAGTGCATTTGCGTCATTGGATGAACTATTAGGTCATTTTCAACCTCCTAAGGCTTATTCTTGTCCAATTATGGTTTTTAACCAATCTTGTGCGTCCAATAGGTGTGTTTGTGTCATTGGATGAACATTTTGGTCCTTTTCGTCCTCCCTAGGCTTATTCTTGTCCAATTAGGGTTTTGAACCACTCATGTGCATCCAATAGGTGTGTTTGTGTCATTGGATGAACATTTAGGTCATTTTCGTCCTCCCTCGTGTCCAATTCGGGTTTTTAACCAATCTTGTGCATCCAACAGGTGTGTTTTTGTCATTGAATGAACATTTAGGTCATTTTCTTCGTCCGTAATCTTATTCTTGCCCAATTAGGCTTTTTAACCGAATCTTGTGCTTCCAATTATTTCATTTGTGTCATTGGATGAACTATTAGGTCATTTTCGTCCTCCCCTAGGCTTATTCTTGTCCAATTAGGGTTTTTAACCAATCTTGTGCATCCAATAGGAGTGTTTGTGTCATCGGATGAACATTTAGGTCATTTTCGTCCTCCCTAGGCATATTCGTGTCCAATTAGGGTTTTTAACCAATCTTGTGCATCCAATAGGTGTGTTTGTGTCATTGAATGAACATTTAGGTCATTTTGTTCCTCCCTAGGCTTATTCTTATCCAATAAGTGCATTTGCGTCATTGGATGAACTATTAGGTCATTTTCAACCTCCTAAGGCTTATTCTTGTCCAATTATGGTTTTTAACCAATCTTGTGCGTCCAATAGGTGTGTTTGTGTCATTGGATGAACATTTTGGTCCTTTTCGTCCTCCTTAGGCTTATTCTTGTCCAGTTAGGGTTTTGAACCAATCTTGTGCATCCAATAGGTGTGTTTGTGTCATTGGATGAACATTAAGGTCATTTTCGTCCTCCCTAGGCATATTCGTGTCCAATTAGGGTTTTTAACCAATCTTGTGCATCCAATAGGTGTGTTTGTGTCATTGAATGAACATTTAGGTCATTTGCGTCCTCCCTCGGCTTATTCTTGTCCAAATAGGGTTTTTAACCAATCTTGTGCATCCAATAGGAGTGTTTGTGGCATCGGATGAACATTTAGGTCATTTTCATCCTCCCTAGGCATATTCGTGTCCAATTAGGGTTTTTAACCAATCTTGTGCATCCAATAGGTGTGTTTGTGTCATTGAATGAACATTTAGGTCATTTTCTTCGTCCGTAATCTTATTCTTGCCCAATTAGGCTTTTTAACGAATCTTGTGCATCCAATTATTCCATTTGTGTCATTGGATGAACTATTAGGTCATTTTCGTCCTCCCCTAGGCTTATTCTTGTCCAATTAGGGTTTTTAACCAATCTTGTGCATCCAATAGGAGTGTTTGTGTCATCGGATGAACATTTAGGTCATTTTCGTCCTCCCTACGCATATTCGTGTCCAATTAGGGTTTTTAACCAATCTTGTGCATCCAATAGGTGTGTTTGTGTCATTGAATGAACATTTAGGTCATTTTGTTCCTCCCTAGGCTTATTCTTATCCAATAAGTGCATTTGCGTCATTGG
Organism: Cicer bijugum; assembly: GCA_037974875.1. Lineage (NCBI taxonomy): Eukaryota > Viridiplantae > Streptophyta > Magnoliopsida > Fabales > Fabaceae > Cicer > Cicer bijugum. The sequence goes on from JBBPBT010000610.1 coordinate 15,652, forward strand.
ATGAACTATTAGGTCATTTTCAACCTCTCAAGGCTTATTCTTTTCCAATTATGGTTTTTAACCAATCTTGTGCGTCCAATAGGTGTGTTTGTGTCATTGGATGAACATTTTGGTCCTTTTCGTCCTCCCTAGGCTTATTCTTGTCCAATTAGGGTTTTGAACCAATCTTGTGCATCCAATAGGTGTGTTTGTGTCATTGGATGAACATTTAGGTCATTTTCGTCCTCCCTAGGCATATTCGTATCCAATTAGGGTTTTTAACCAATCTTGTGCATCCAATAGGTGTGTTTGTGTCATTGAATGAACATTTAGGTCATTTGCGTCCTCCCTAGGCTTATTCTTGTCCAATTAGGGTTTTTAACCAATCTTGTTCATCCAATAGGAGTGTTTGTGGCATCGGATGAACATTTAGGTCATTTTCGTCCTCCCTAGGCATATTCGTGTCCAATTAGGGTTTTTAACCAATCTTGTGCATCCAATAGGTGTGTTTGGGTCATTGAATGAACATTTAGGTCATTTTGTTCCTCCCTAGGCTTATTCTTATCCAATAAGTGCATTTGCGTCATTGGATGAACTATTAGGTCATTTTCAACCTCCCAAGGCTTATTCTTGTCCAATTATGGTTTTTAACCAATCTTGTGCGTCCAATAGGTGTGTTTGTGTCATTGGATGAACATTTTGGTCCTTTTCGCCCTCCCTAGGCTTATTCTTGTCCAATTAGGGTTTTTTACCAATCTTGTGCAACAAATAGGTGTGTTTGTGTAATTGGATGAACATTTAGGCCATTTTGTTCTTCCCTAGGTTTATTCTTGCCCAATTAGGGTTTTTAACCAATCTTGTGCATTCGATAGGTGTGTTGGTGTCATTGGATGAACTATTAGGTCATTTTCGTCCTCCCTAGGCATATTCGTGTCCAATTAGGGTTTTTAACCAATCTTGTGCATCCAATAGGTGTGTTTGTGTCATTGAATGAACATTTAGGTCATTTGCGTCCTCCCTAGGCTTATTCTTGTCCAATTAGGGTTTTTAACCAATCATGTGCATCCAATAGGAGTGTTTGTATCATCGAATGAACATTTAGGTCATTTTCGTCCTCCCTAGGCATATTCGTGTCCAATTAGGGTTTTTAACCAATCTTGTGCATCCAATAGGTGTGTTTGTGTCATTGAATGAACATTTAGGTCATTTTGTTCCTCCCTAGGCTTATTCTTATCCAATAAGTGCATTTGCGTCATTGGATGAACTATTAGGTCATTTTCAACCTCTCAAGGCTTATTCTTGTCCAATTATGGTTTTTAACCAATCTTGTGCGTCCAATAGGTGTGTTTGTGTCATTGGATGAACATTTTGGTCCTTTTCGTCCTCCCTAGGCTTATTCTTGTCCAATTAGGGTTTTTAACCAATCTTGTGCATCCAATAGGTGTGTTTGTGTCATTGAATGAACATTTAGGTCATTTGCGTCCTCCCTAGGCTTATTCTTGTCCAATTAGGGTTTTTAACCAATCTTGTTCATCCAATAGGAGTGTTTGTGGCATCGGATGAACATTTAGGTCATTTTCGTCCTCCCTAGGCATATTCGTGTCCAATTAGGGTTTTTAACCAATCTTGTGCATCCAATAGGTGTGTTTGGGTCATTGAATGAACATTTAGGTCATTTTGTTCCTCCCTAGGCTTATTCTTATCCAACAAGTGCATTTGCGTCATTGGATGAACTATTAGGTCATTTTCAACCTCCCAAGGCTTATTCTTGTCCAATTATGGTTTTTAACCAATCTTGTGCGTCCAATAGGTGTGTTTGTGTCCTTGGATGAACATTTTGGTCCTTTTCGTCCTCCCTAGGCTTATTCTTGTCCAATTAGGGTTTTTTACCAATCTTGTGCAACAAATAGGTGTGTTTGTGTAATTGGATGAACATTTAGGTCATTTTGTTCCTCCCTAGGTTTATTCTTGCCCAATTAGGGTTTTTAACCAATCTTGTGCATTCGATAGGTGTGTTGGTGTCATTGGATGAACTATTAGGTCATTTTCGTCCTCCCTAGGCATATTCGTGTCCAATTAGGGTTTTTAACCAATCTTGTGCATCCAATAGGTGTGTTTGTGTCATTGAATGAACATTTAGGTCATTTGCGTCCTCCCTAGGCTTATTCTTGTCCAATTAGGGTTTTTAACCAATCATGTGCATCCAATAGGAGTGTTTGTATCATCGAATGAACATTTAGGTCATTTTCGTCCTCCCTAGGCATATTCGTGTCCAATTAGGGTTTTTAACCAATCTTGTGCATCCAATAGGTGTGTTTGTGTCATTGAATGAACATTTAGGTCATTTTGTTCCTCCCTAGGCTTATTCTTATCCAAGAAGTGCATTTGCGTCATTGGATGAACTATTAGGTCATTTTCAACCTCCTAAGGCTTATTCTTGTCCAATTATGGTTTTTAACCAATCTTGTGCGTCCAATAGGTGTGTTTGTGTCATTGGATGAACATTTTGGTCCTTTTCGTCCTCCCTAGGCTTATTCTTGTCCAATTAGGGTTTTGAACCAATCTTGTGCATCCAATAGGTGTGTTTGTGTCATTG
>JBBPBT010000610.1:42570-54679 GCA_037974875.1 Cicer bijugum
TCTTGTGCATCCAATAGGTGTGTTTGTGTCATAGGATGAACATTTAGGTCATTTACGTCCTCCCTAGGCTTATTCTTCTCCAATTAGGGTTTTTAACCTATCTTGTGCATCCAATGAGTTCATTTGTGTCATTGGATGAACATTTAGGTCATTTTCGTCGTCTGTAATCTTATTCTTGCCCAATTAGGGTTTTTAACGAATCTTGTGCATCCAATTAGTTCATTTGTGTCATTGGATGAACTATTAGGTCATTTTCGTCCTCCCCTAGGCTTATTCTTGTCCAATTAGGGTTTTTAACAAATCTTGTGCGTCCAATAGGTGTGTTTGTGTCATAGGATGAACATTTAGGTTATTTTCGTCCTCCCTAGGCTTATTCTTCTCCAATTTGGGTTTTTAACCTATCTTGTGCAACCAATAAGTTCATTTGTGTCATTGGATGTACAGTTAGGTCATTTTCGTCCTCCTTAGATTAATTCTTCTCCAATTAGGGAATTTAAGGAATCATGTGCATCCAAAAGCTGTGTTTGTGTCATTGGATGAAAAATTAGGTCCAATTAGGGTTTTTAACCAATCTTGTGCATCCAATAGGTGTGTTTGTGTCATTGGATCAACAATTAGGTCATTTTCGTCCTCCATAGATTTATTCTTGTCCAATTAGGGTTTTTAAACAATCTTCTGCATCCAATAGGTGTGTTTGTGTCATTGGATGATCATTTAGGTCGTTTTGTTCTTCCCTTGGCTTATTCTTGTCCAATTAGCGTTTTTAACCAGTCATGTTCATCCAATAGGTGTGATTGCGTCATTGGATGAACGTTTAGGTCATTTTGTTCCTCCCTAGGCTGATTCTTGTCCAATTAGGGGTTTTAACCAATCTTGTGCATCCAATAGGTGTGTTTGTGTCATTGGATGAACATTTAGGTCATTTTCGTCCTCCCTAGGCTTATTCGTGTCCAATTAGGGTTTTTAACCAATCTTGTGCATCCAATAGGTGTGTTTGTGTCATGGAATGAACATTTAGGCCATTTGCGTCCTCCCTAGGCTTATTCTTGTCCAATTATGGTTTTTAACCAATCTTGTGCATCCAATAGGAGTGTTTGTGTCATTGGACGAACATTTAGGTCATCTTGTTCCTCCCTAGGCTTATTCTTTTCTAATTAGGGTTTTTAACCAATCATGTGCATCCAATAGGTATGTTTTTGTCATTTGATGTACATTTAGGTCATTTAATTCCTCCCTATGTGTATTCTTGTCCAATTAGGGTTTTTAATCAATCTTGTGCATCCAAAAGGTGTGTTTGTGTCATTGGATGAAAATTTAGGTCATTTTATTCCTCCCTAGGCTTATTCTTGTCCAATTAGAGTTTTTAAGCAATCATGTGTATCCAATAAGTTCATTTGCGACATTGGATGTACATTTAGGTCATTTTCGTCCTCCCTATGCTTATTCTTGTCCAATTAGGGTTTTTAACCAATCTTGTGCATCCAATAGGAGTGTTTCTGTCATTGGACCAACATTTAGGTCATTTTGTTCCTCCCTAGGCTTATTCTTATCCAATTAGGGTTTTTAACCAATCTTGTGCATCCAATTAGTGCGTTTGCGTCATTGGATGAACTATTAGGCCATTTTCAGCCTCCCAAGACTTATTCTTGTCCAATTAGGGTTTTTTACCAATCTTGTGCGTCCAATAGGTGTGTTTGTGTCATTGGATGAACATTTTGGTCCTTTTCATCCTCCCTAGGCTTATTCTTGTCCAATTAGGGTTTTTAACCAATCTTGTGCATCCAATAGGCGTGTTGGTGTCGTTGGATGAATATTTAGGTCATTTTCGTCCTCCCTAGGCTTATTCTTGTACAATTAGCGTTTTTAACCAGTCATGTTCATCCAATAGGTGTGTTTGCATCATTGGATGAACGTTTAGGTCATTTTGTTCCTCCCTAGGCTTATTCTTGTCCAATTATGGGTTTTAACCAATCTTATGCATCCAATAGGTGTGTTTGTGTCATTGGATGAACATTTAGGTCATTTTCTTTGTCCGTAATCTTATTCTTGCCCAATTAGGCTTTTTAACGAATCTTGTGCATCCAATTATTTCATTTGTGTCATTGGATGAACTATTAGGTCATTTTCGTCCTACCCTAGGCTTATTCTTGTCCAATTAGGTGTGTTTGTGTAATTGGATGAACATTTAGATCATTTTGTTCCTCCCTAGGCTTATTCTTGCCCATTTAGGGTTTTTAACCAATCTTGTGCATTCGATAGGTGTGTTGGTGTCATTGGATCAACATTTAGGTCATTTTCGTCCTCCCCTAGGCTTATTCTTGTCTATTTAGGGTTTTTAACAAATCTTGTGCGTCCAATATGTGTGTTTGTAACATTGGATGAACATTCAGGTCATTTTCATCCTCCTTATGCTTATTCTTGTCTATTTAGGGTTTTTAACCTATCTTGTGCATCCAATAGGTGTGTTTGTGTCATTGGATGAACATTTAGGTCATTTTGTTCCTCCCTAGGCTTATTCTTGTACAATTAGGGTTTTAAGCAATCTTGTGTATCCAATAAGTTCATTTGCCTCATTGGATGTACATTTAGGTCATTTTCTTCCTCCCTAGGTTTATTCTTGTCCAATTAGGGTTTTTAACCAATCTTGTGCATCTAATAGGTGTGGTTGTGACATTGGATGAACATTTAGGTCATGTTGTTCCTCCCTAGGCTTTTTCTTGTCCAATTAGGGTTTTTAACCAATCTTGTGTATCCAATAAGTTTATTTGGGGCATTAGATGACCATTTAGGACATTTTGGTCCTCCCTAGGCTTATTCTTGTCCTATTGGTGTTTTTAACCAATCTTGTGCGTCCAATAAGTTCATTTGTGTCAATGGATGTACAGTTAGGTCATTTTCGTCCTCCCTAGGCTTATTCTTGTCCATTTAGGGTTTTTAACCAATCTTGTGCATCCAATAAGTGCATTTGCATCATTGGATGAACTATTAGGTCATTTTCAACCTCCCTAGGCTTATTCTTGTCCAAGTAGGGTTTTTAACCAATCTTGTGCATCCAATAGTTGTGTTTGTGTCATTGGATGAATATTTAGGTCATTACCGTCCTCTGTAGGCCTATTCTTGTCCAATTATGGGTTTTAACCAATCTTGTGCATCCAATAGGTGTGTTTGGGTCATTGGATGAACATTTAGGTCATTTTCGTCCTCCCTAGGCTTATTCGTGTCCAATTAGGGTTTTTAACCAATCTTGTGCATCCAATTGGTGTGTTTGTGTCACTAAATGAACATTTAGGTCATTTGCGTCCTCCCTAGGCTTATTCTTGTCCAATTAGGGTTTTTAACCAATCTTGTGCATCCAATAGGAGTGTTTGTGTCATTGGATGAATATTTAGGTCATTTTGTTCCTCCCTAGGCTTATTCTTATCCAATTAGGGTTTTTAACCAATCTTGTGCATCCAATAAGTGCATTTGCGTTATTGGATGAACTATTAGGTCATTTTCAACCTCCCTAGGCTTATTCTTGTCCAATTAGGGTTTTTAACCAATCTTGTGCGTCCAATAGGTGTGTTTGTGTCATTGGATGAATATTTTGGTCCTTTTCGTCCTCCCTAGGCTTATTCTTGTCCAATTATGGTTTTTAACCAATCTTGTGCATCCAATAGGTGTGTTTGTGTCATTGGATGATCATTTAGGTCATTTTCGTCCTCCCTAGGCTTTTTCGTGTCCAATTAGGGTTTTTAACCAATCTTGTGCATCCAATAGGTGTGTTTGTGTCATTGAATGAACATTTAGGTCATTTGCTTCCTCCCTAGGCTTATTCTTGTCCAATTATGGTTTTTAACCAATCTTGTGCATCCAATAGGAGTGTTTGTGTCATTGGATGAACATTTAGGTCATTTTGTTCCTCCCTAGGCTTATTCTTATCCAATTAGGGTTTTTAACCAATCTTGTGCATCCAATAAGTGCATTTGGGTCATTGGATGAACTATTAGGTCATTTTCAACCTCCCTAGGCTTATTCTTGTCCAATTAGGGTTTTTAATCAATCTTGTGCGTCCAATAGGAGTGTTGGTGTCATTGGATGAATATTTAGCGCATTTTGGTCTTCCCTAGGCTTATTCTTGTGCAATTAGGGTTTTTAACCAATCTTGTGCATCCAATAGGAGTGTTTGTGTCATTGGATGAACATTTAGGTCATTTTGTTCCTCCCTAGGCTTATTCTTATCCAATTAGGGTTTTTAACCAATCATGTGCATCCAATAAGTGCATTTGCGTCATTGGATGAACTATTAGGTCATTTTCAACCTCCCTAGGCTTATTCTTGTCCAATTAGGGTTTTTAACCAATCTTGTGCGTCGAATAGGAGTGTTTGTGTCATTGGATGAACATTTTGGTCGTTTTCGACCTCCCTAGGCTTATTCTTGTCCAATTAGGGTTTTTAACCAATCTTGTGCATCCACTAGGTGTGTTTTTGTCATTGGATGAATATTTAGGTCAATTTCGTCCTCCCTAGGCTTATTCTTGTCCAATTAGGGTTTTTAACCAATCTTGTGCATCAAATAGGTGTGTTTGTGACATTGGATGAACATTTAGGTCATTTTGTTCCTCCCTAGGCTTATTCTTGTCCAATTAGGGTTTTTAATGAATGTTGTGCATCCAATGAGTTCATTTGTGTCATTGGATGAACATTTAGGTCATTTTCATCGTCCGTAATCTTATTCTTGTCCAATTATGTTTTTTAACGAATCTTGTGCATCCAATTAGTTCATTTGTGTCATTGGATAAACTATTAGGTCATTTTCGTCCTCCCCTAGGTTTATTCTTGTCCAATTAGGGTTTTTTACAAATCTTGTGCGTCCAATAGGTGTGTTTGTGTCATAGGATGAACATTTAGGTCATTTTCGTCCTCCCTAGGCTTATTCTTGTCTAATTAGGGTTTTTAACCTATCTTGTGAAATCAATAAGTTCATTTGTGTCATTGGATGTACAATTAGGTCATTTTCGTCCTCCCTAGATTTATTCTTCTCCAATTAGGGTTTTTAAAGAATCTTGTGTATCCAAAAGGTGTGTTTGTGTCATTGGATGAACATTTAGGTCATTTTTGTCCTCCCTAGGCTTATTCCTGTCCAATTGGGGTTCTTAACCAGTCTTGTGCATCCAATAGGTGTGTTTGTGTAATTGGATGAACATTTTGGTCATTTTGTTCCTCCCTATGCTTATTCTTGTCCAATTAGGGTTTTTAACCTATCTTGTGCATCCAATAGGTGTGTTTGTGTCATTGGATGAACTATTAGGTCATTTTCGTCCTCCCCTAGGCTTATTCTTGTCCAATTAGGGTTTTTAACAAATCTTGTGCGTCCAATAGGTGTGTGTGTGTCATTGGATGAACATTCATGTCATTTTCATCCTCCCTAGGCTTATTCTTGTCCAATTAGGGTTTTTAAACAATCTTGTGCATCCAATAGGTGTGTTTGTGTCATTGGATGAACATTTAGGTCATTTTGTTCCTCCCTAGGCTTATTGTTGTCCAATTAGGGTTTTTAACCCATCGTGTGCATCCAATAGGTATGTTTGTGTCATTTGATGTACATTTAGGTCATTTTCTTCCTCCCTACGTGTATTCTTGTCCAATTAGGGTTTTTAATCAATCTTGTGCATCCAAAAGGTGTGTTTGTGTCATTGGATGAAAATTTAGGTCATTTTGTTCCTCCCTAGGCTTATTCTTGTCCAATTAGGGTTTTTAAGCAATCTTGTGTATCCAATAAGTTCATTTGCGTCATTGGATGTACATTTAGGTCATTTTCGTACTCCCTAGGTTTATTCTTGTCCAATTAGGGTTTTTAACCAATCTTGTGCATCCAATAGGTGTGTTTGTGTCATTGGATGAACATTTAGGTCATTTTGTTCCTCCCTTAGCTTATTCTTATCCAATTAGGGTTTTTAACCAATCTTTTGCGTCCAATAGGAGTGTTTGTGTCATTGAATGAACATTTAGGTCATTTCGTCCTCCCTAGGCTTATTCTTGTCCAATTAGGGTTTTTAACCAATCTTGTGCATCCAAAAGGAGTGTTTGTGTCATTGGATGAACATTTAGGTCATTTTGTTCCTCCCTAGGCTTATTCTTATCCAATTAGGGTTTTTAACCAATCTTTTGCATCCAATAAGTGCATTTGCGTCAATGGATGAACTATAGGGTCATTTTCAACCTCCCTAGGCTTATTCTTGTCCAATTAGGGTTTTTAACCAATCTTGTGCGTCCAATAGGTGTGTTTGTGTCATTGGATGAACATTTTGGTCCTTTTCGTCCTCCCTAGGCTTATTCTTGTCCAATTAGGGTTTTTAACCAATCTTGTGCATCCATTAGGTGTGTTTTTGTCATTGGATGAATATTTAGGTCATTTTCGTCCTACCTAGGCTTATTCTTGTCCAATTACTGTTTTTAACCAATCTTGTGCATCCAATAGGTGTGTTTGTGTCATTGGACGAACATTTAGGTCATTTTGTTCCTCCCTAGGCTTATTCTTGTCCAATTAGGGTTTTTAACGAATGTTGTGCATCCAATGACTTCATTTGTGTCATTGGATGAACATTTAGGTCATTTTAGTCGTCTGTAATTTTATTCTTGTCCAATTAGGGTTTTTAACGAATCTTGTGCATCCAATTAGTTCATTTGTGTCATTGGATGAACTACTAGGTCATTTTCGTCCTCCCCTAAGTTTATTCTTGTCCAATTAGGGTTTTTAACAAATCTTGTGCGTCCAATAGGTGTGTTTGTGTCATAGGATGAACATTTAGGTCATTTTCATCCTCCCTAGGCTTATTCTTGTCCAATTAGGGTTTTTAACCTTTCTTCGCAATCAATAAGTTCATTTGTGTCATTGGATGTACAATTAGGTCATTTTCGTCCTCCATAGATTTATTCTTCTCCAATTAGGGTTTTTAAAGACTCTTGTGCATCCAAAAGGTGTGTTTGTGTCATTGGATGAACATTTAGGTCATTTTCGTCCTCCCTAGGCTTATTCTTGTCCAATTCGGGCTCTTAACCAATCTTGTGCATCCAATAGGTGTGTTTGTGTAATTGGATGAACATTTAGGTCATTTTGTTCCTCCCTAGGCTTATTCTTGTCCAATTAGGGTTTTTAACCAATCTTGTGCATCCAATAGGTGTGTTGGTGTCATTGGATGAATATTTAGGGCATTTTCGTCTTCCCTAGGCTTATTCTTGTCCAATTAGGGTTTTTAACCAATCTTGTGCATCCACTAGGTGTGTTTTTGTCATTGGATGAATATTTAGGTCATTTTCGTCCTCCCTAGGCTTATTCTTGTCCAATTAGGGTTTTTAACCAATCTTGTGCATCCAATAGGTGTGTTTGTGTCATTGGATGAACATTTAGGTCATTTTGTTCCTCCCTAGGCTTATTGTTGTCCAATTAGGGTTTTTAACCCATCGTGTGCATCCAATAGGTATGTTTGTGTCATTTGATGTACATTTAGGTCATTTTCTTCCTCCCTACGTGTATTCTTGTCCAATTAGGGTTTTTAATCAATCTTGTGCATCCAAAAGGTGTGTTTGTGTCATTGGATGAATATTTAGGTCATTTTCGTCCTACCTAGGCTTATTCTTGTCCAATTACTGTTTTTAACCAATCTTGTGCATCCAATAGGTGTGTTTGTGTCATTGGACGAACATTTAGGTCATTTTGTTCCTCCCTAGGCTTATTCTTGTCCAATTAGGGTTTTTAACGAATGTTGTGCATCCAATGACTTCATTTGTGTCATTGGATGAACATTTAGGTCATTTTAGTCGTCTGTAATTTTATTCTTGTCCAATCAGGGTTTTTAACGAATCTTGTGCATCCAATTAGTTCATTTGTGTCATTGGATGAACTACTAGGTCATTTTCGTCCTCCCCTAAGTTTATTCTTGTCCAATTAGGGTTTTTAACAAATCTTGTGCGTCCAATAGGTGTGTTTGTGTCATAGGATGAACATTTAGGTCATTTTCATCCTCCCTAGGCTTATTCTTGTCCAATTAGGGTTTTTAACCTTTCTTCGCAATCAATAAGTTCATTTGTGTCATTGGATGTACAATTAGGTCATTTTCGTCCTCCATAGGTTTATTCTTCTCCAATTAGGGTTTTTAAAGACTCTTGTGCATCCAAAAGGTGTGTTTGTGTCATTGGATGAACATTTAGGTCATTTTCGTCCTCCCTAGGCTTATTCTTGTCCAATTCGGGCTCTTAACCAATCTTGTGCATCCAATAGGTGTGTTTGTGTAATTGGATGAACATTTAGGTCATTTTGTTCCTCCCTAGGCTTATTCTTGTCCAATTAGGGTTTTTAACCAATCTTGTGCATCCAATAGGTGTGTTGGTGTCATTGGATGAATATTTAGGGCATTTTCGTCTTCCCTAGGCTTATTCTTGTCCAATTAGGGTTTTTAACCAATCTTGTGCATCCAATAGGTGTGTTGGTGTCATTGGATGAATATTTAGGGCATTTTCGTCTTCCCTAGGCTTATTCTTGTCCAATTAGGGTTTTTAACAAATCTTGTGCGTCCAATAGGAGTGTTTGTGTCATTGGATGAACAATCAGGTCAATTTCATCCTCCCTAGGCTTATTCTTGTCCAATTAGGGTTTTTAACCAATCTTGTGCATCCAGTAGGTGTGTTTGTGTCATTGGATGAACATTTAGGTCATTTTGTTCCTCCCTAGGCTTATTGTTGTCCAATTCTGGTTTTTAACCAATCATGTGCATCCAACAGGTATGTTTGTGTCATTTGATGTACATTTAGGTCATTTTCTTCCTCCCTACGTGTATTCTTGTCCAATTAGGATTTTTAATCAATCTTGTGCATCCAAAAGGTGTGTTTGTGTCATTGGATGAAAATTTAGGTCATTTTGTTCCTCCCTAGGCTTATTCTTGTCCAATTAGGGTTTTTAAGCAATCTTGTGTATCCAATAAGTTCATTTGTGTCATTGGATGTACATTTAGGTCATTTTCTTACTCCCTAGGTTTATTCTTGTCCCATTAGGGTTTTTAACCAATTTTGTGCATCCAATAGGTGTGTTTGTGTCATTGGATGAACATTTAGGTCATTTTGTTCCTCCCTAGGCTTATTCTTATCCAATTAGGGTTTTTAACCAATCTTTTGCATCCAATACGAGTGTTTGTGTCATTGAATGAACATTTAGGTCATTTCGTCCTCCCTAGGCTTATTCTTGTCCAATTAGGGTTTTTAACCAATCTTGTGCATCCAATAGGTGTGTTGGTGTTATCGGATGAATATTTAGGGCATTTTCGTCTTCCCTAGGCTTATTCTTGTCCAATTAGGGTTTTTAACCAATCTTGTGCATCCAATAGCTGTGTTTGTGTCATTGGATGAACTATTAGGTCATTTTCGTCCTCCCCTAGGCTTATTTTTGTCCAATTAGGGTTTTTAACAAATCTTGTGCGTCCAATAGGAGTGTTTGTGTCATTGGATGAACATTCACGTCATTTTCATCCTCCCTAGGCTTATTCTTGTCCAATTAGGGTTTTTAACCAATCTTGTGCATCCAATAGGTGTGTTTGTGTCATTGGATGAACATTTAGGTCATTTTGTTCCTCCCTAGGCTTATTGTTGTCCAATTAGGGTTTTTAACCAATCATGTGCATCCAATAGGTATATTTGTGTCATTTGATGTACATTTAGGTCATTTTCTTCCTCCCTACGTGTATTCTTGTCCAATTAGGGTTTTTAATCAATCTTGTGCATCCAAAAGGTGTGTTTGTGTCATTGGATGAAAATTTATGTCATTTTGTTCCTCCCTAGGCTTATTCTTGTCCAATTAGGGTTTTTAAGCAATCTTGTGTATCCAATAAGTTCATTTGTGTCATTGGATGTACATTTAGGTCATTTTCTTACTCCCTAGGTTTATTCTTGTCCAATTAGGGTTTTTAACCAATCTTGTGCATCCAATAGGTGTGTTTGTGTCATTGGATGAACATTTAGGTCATTTTGTTCCTCCCAAGGCTTATTCTTATCCAACTAGGGTTTTTAACCAATATTTTGCATCCAATAGGAGTGTTTGTGTCATTGAATGAACATTTAGGTCATTTCGTCCTCCCTAGGCTTATTCTTGTCAAATTTGGGTTTTTAACCAATCTTGTGCATCCAATAGGAGTGTTTGTGTCATTGGATGAACATTTAGGTCATTTTGTTCCTCCCTAGGCTTATTCTTGTCCAATTAGGGTTTTTAACCAATCTTGTGCATCCAATAGGTGTGTGTGTGTCATTGGATGAACATTCATGTCATTTTCATCCTCCCTAGGCTTATTCTTGTCCAATTAAGGTTTTTAAACAATCTTGTGCATCCAATAGGTGTGTTTGTGTCATTGGATGAACATTTAGGTCATTTTGTTCCTCCCTAGGCTTATTGTTGTCCAATTAGGGTTTTTAACCCATCGTGTGCATCCAATAGGTATGTTTGTGTCATTTGATGTACATTTAGGTCATTTTCTTCCTCCCTACGTGTATTCTTGTCCAATTAGGGTTTTTAATCAATCTTGTGCATCCAAAAGGTGTGTTTGTGTCATTGGATGAAAATTTAGGTCATTTTGTTCCTCCCTAGGCTTATTCTTGTCCAATTAGGGTTTTTAAGCAATCTTGTGTATCCAATAAGTTCATTTGCGTCATTGGATGTACATTTAGGTCATTTTCGTACTCCCTAGGTTTATTCTTGTCCCATTAGGGTTTTTAACCAATCTTGTGCATCCAATAAGTGTGTTTGTGTCATTGCATGAACATTTAGGTCGTTTTGTTCCTCCCTAGGCTTATTATTGTCCAATTAGGGTTTTTAACCAATGTTGTGCATCCAATAGGTGTGTTTGTGTCATTGGATGAATATTTAGGTCATTACCATCCTCCGTAGGCTTATTCGTGTCCAATTAGGGTTTTTAACCAATCTTGTGCATCCAATAGGTGTGTTTGTGTCATTGGATGAACATTTAGGTCATTTTCGTCCTCCCTAGGCTTATTCGTGTCCAATTAGGGTTTTTAACCAATCTTGTGCGTCCAATAGGTGTGTTTGTGTCATTGGATGAATATTTAGGTCATTACCGTCCTCCGTAGGCTTATTCTGGTCCAATTAGGGTTTTTAACCAATCTTGTGCATCCAATTGGTGTGTTTGTGTCATTGAATGAACATTTAGGTCATTTTCGTCCTCCATAGATTTATTCTTGTCCAATTAGGGTTTTTAACCAATCTTGTGCATCCAATAGGAGTGTTTGTGTCATTGGATGAACATTTAGGTCATTTTGTTCCTCCCTAGGCTTATTCTTATCCAATTAGGGTTTTTAACGAATCTTTTGCATCCAATAAGTGCATTTGCGTCAATGGATGAACTATAGGGTCATTTTCAACCTCCCTAGGCTTATTCTTGTCCAATTAGGGTTTTTAACCAATCTTGTGCGTCCAATAGGTGTGTTTGTGTCATTGGATGAACATTTTGGTCCTTTTCGTCCTCCCTAGGCTTATTCTTGTCCAATTAGGGTTTTTAACCAATCTTGTGCATCCATTAGGTGTGTTTTTGTCATTGGATGAATATTTAGGTCATTTTCGTCCTACCTAGGCTTATTCTTGTCCAATTACTGTTTTTAACCAATCTTGTGCATCCAATAGGTGTGTTTGTGTCATTGGACGAACATTTAGGTCATTTTGTTCCTCCCTAGGCTTATTCTTGTCCAATTAGGGTTTTTAACGAATGTTGTGCATCCAATGACTTCATTTGTGTCATTGGATGAACATTTAGGTCATTTTAGTCGTCTGTAATTTTATTCTTGTCCAATTAGGGTTTTTAACGAATCTTGTGCATCCAATTAGTTCATTTGTGTCATTGGATGAACTACTAGGTCATTTTCGTCCTCCCCTAAGTTTATTCTTGTCCAATTAGGGTTTTTAACAAATCTTGTGCGTCCAATAGGTGTGTTTGTGTCATAGGATGAACATTTAGGTCATTTTCATCCTCCCTAGGCTTATTCTTGTCCAATTAGGGTTTTTAACCTTTCTTCGCAATCAATAAGTTCATTTGTGTCATTGGATGTACAATTAGGTCATTTTCGTCCTCCATAG
>JBBPBT010000610.1:54689-76586 GCA_037974875.1 Cicer bijugum
TTATTCTTGTCCAATTAGGGTTTTTAACCAATCTTGTGCATCCAATAGGAGTGTTTGTGTCATTGGATGAACATTTAGGTCATTTTGTTCCTCCCTAGGCTTATTCTTATCCAATTAGGGTTTTTAACGAATCTTTTGCATCCAATAAGTGCATTTGCGTCAATGGATGAACTATAGGGTCATTTTCAACCTCCCTAGGCTTATTCTTGTCCAATTAGGGTTTTTAACCAATCTTGTGCGTCCAATAGGTGTGTTTGTGTCATTGGATGAACATTTTGGTCCTTTTCGTCCTCCCTAGGCTTATTCTTGTCCAATTAGGGTTTTTAACCAATCTTGTGCATCCATTAGGTGTGTTTTTGTCATTGGATGAATATTTAGGTCATTTTCGTCCTACCTAGGCTTATTCTTGTCCAATTACTGTTTTTAACCAATCTTGTGCATCCAATAGGTGTGTTTGTGTCATTGGACGAACATTTAGGTCATTTTGTTCCTCCCTAGGCTTATTCTTGTCCAATTAGGGTTTTTAACGAATGTTGTGCATCCAATGACTTCATTTGTGTCATTGGATGAACATTTAGGTCATTTTAGTCGTCTGTAATTTTATTCTTGTCCAATTAGGGTTTTTAACGAATCTTGTGCATCCAATTAGTTCATTTGTGTCATTGGATGAACTACTAGGTCATTTTCGTCCTCCCCTAAGTTTATTCTTGTCCAATTAGGGTTTTTAACAAATCTTGTGCGTCCAATAGGTGTGTTTGTGTCATAGGATGAACATTTAGGTCATTTTCATCCTCCCTAGGCTTATTCTTGTCCAATTAGGGTTTTTAACCTTTCTTCGCAATCAATAAGTTCATTTGTGTCATTGGATGTACAATTAGGTCATTTTCGTCCTCCATAGATTTATTCTTCTCCAATTAGGGTTTTTAAAGACTCTTGTGCATCCAAAAGGTGTGTTTGTGTCATTGGATGAACATTTAGGTCATTTTCGTCCTCCCTAGGCTTATTCTTGTCCAATTCGGGCTCTTAACCAATCTTGTGCATCCAATAGGTGTGTTTGTGTAATTGGATGAACATTTAGGTCATTTTGTTCCTCCCTAGGCTTATTCTTGTCCAATTAGGGTTTTTAACCAATCTTGTGCATCCAATAGGTGTGTTGGTGTCATTGGATGAATATTTAGGGCATTTTCGTCTTCCCTAGGCTTATTCTTGTCCAATTAGGGTTTTTAACCAATCTTGTGCATCAAATATGTGTGTTTGTGTCATTGGATGAACATTTAGGTCATTTTGTTCCTCCCTAGGCTTATTGTTGTCCAATTAGGGTTTTTAACCAATCATGTGCATCCAATAGGTATGTTTGTGTCATTTGATGTACATTTAGGTCATTTTCTTCCTCCTTACGTGTGTTCTTGTCCAATTAGGGTTTTTAATCAATCTTGTGCATCCAAAAGGTGTGTTTGTGTCATTGGATGAAAATTTAGGTCATTTTGTTCCTCCCTAGGCTTATTCTTGTCCAATTAGGGTTTTTAAGCAATCTTGTGTATCCAATAAGTTCATTTGCGTCATTGGATGTACATTTAGGTCATTTTCGTACTCCCTAGGTTTATTCTTGTCCAATTAGGGTTTTTAACCAATCTTGTGCATCCAATAGGTGTGTTTGTGGCATTGGATGAACATTTAGGTCATTTTGTTCCTCCCTAGGCTTATTCTTATCCAATTAGGGTTTTTAACCAATCTTTTGCATCCAATAGGAGTGTGTGTGTCATTGAATGAACATTTAGGTCATTTCGTCCTCCCTAGGCTTATTCTTGTCCAATTAGGGTTTTTAACCAATCTTTTGCATCCAATAGGAGTGTTTGTGTCATTGGATGAACATTTAGGTCATTTTGTTCCTCCCTAGGCTTATTCTTGTCCAATTAGGGTTTTTAACCAATCTTGTGCATCCAATAGGTTATTTGGTGTCATTGGATGAATATTTAGGGCATTTTCGTCTTCCCTAGGCTTATTCTTGTCCAATTAGGGTTTTTAACAAATCTTGTGCGTCCAATAGGTGTGTTTGTGTCATTGTATGAATATTCAGGTCATTTTCATCCTCCCTAGGTTTATTCTTGTCCAATTAGGGTTTTTAACCAATCTTGTGCATCCAATAGGTGTGTTTGTGTCATTGGATGAACATTTAGGTCATTTTGTTCCTCCCTAGGCTTATTCTTATCCAATTAGGGTTTTTAACCAATCTTTTGCATCCAATAGGAGTGTTTGTGTCATTGAATGAACATTTAGGTCATTTCGTCCTCCCTAGGCTAATTCTTGTCCAATTAGGGTTTTTAACCAATCTTGTGCATCCAATAAGAGTGTTTGTGTCATTGGATGAGCATTTAGGTCATTTTGTTCCTCCCTAGGCTTATTCTTGTCCAATTAGGGTTTTTAACCAATCTTGTGCATCCAATAGGTGTGTTGGTGTCATTGGATGAATATTTAGGGCATTTTCGTCTTCCCTAGGCTTATTATTGTCCAATAAGGGTTTTTAACCAATCTTGTGCATCCAATAGGTGTGTTTGTGTCATTGGATGAACTATTAGGTCATTTTCGTCCTCCCCTAGGCTTATTCTTGTCCAATTAGGGTTTTTAACAAATCTTGTGCGTCCAATAGGTGTGTTTGTGTCATTGGATGAACATTCAGGTCATTTTCATCCTCCCTAGGCTTATTCTTGTCCAATTAGGGTTTTTAACCAATCTTGTGCATCCAATAGGTGTGTTTGTGTCATTGGATGAACATTTAGGTCATTTTGTTCCTCCCTAGGCTTATTGTTGTCCAATTAGGGTTTTTAACCAATCATGTGCATCCAATAGGTATGTTTGTGTCATTTGATGTACATTTAGGTCATTTTCTTCCTCCCTACGTGTATTCTTGTCCAATTAGGGTTTTTAACCAATCTTTTGCATCCAATAGGAGTGTTTGTGTCATTGGATGAACATTTAGGTCATTTTGTTCCTCCCTAGGCTTATTCTTGTCCAATTAGGGTTTTTAACCAATCTTGTGCATCCAATAGGTGTGTTGGTGTCATTGGATGAATATTTAGGGCATTTTCGTCTTCCCTAGGCTTATTCTTGTCCAATTAGGGTTTTTAACCAATCTTGTGCATCCAATAGGTGTGTTTGTGGTATTGGATGAACTATTAGGTCATTTTCGTCCTCCTCAAGGCTTATTCTTTCCCAATTAGGGTTTTTAACAAATCTTGTGCGTCCATTAGGTGTGTTTGTGTCATTGGATGAACATTCAGGTCATTTTCATCCTCCCTAGGCTTATTCTTGACCAATTAGGGTTTTTAACCAATCTTGTGCATCCAATAGGTGTGTTTGTGTCATTGGATGAACATTAAGGTCATTTTGTTCCTCCCTAGGCTTATTGTTGTCCAATTAGGGTTTTTAACCAATCATGTGCATCCAATAGGTATGTTTGTGTCATTTGATGTACATTTAGGTCATTTTCTTCCTCTTTACGTGTATTCCTGTCCAATTAGGGTTTTTAATCAATCTTGTGCATCCAAAAGGTGTGTTTGTGTCATTGGATGAAAATTTAGGTCATTTTGTTCCTCCATAGGCTTATTCTTGTCCAATTAGGGTTTTAAAGCAATCTTGTGTATCCAATAAGTTCATTTGCGTCATTGGATGTACATTTAGGTCATTTTCGTACTCCCTAGGTTTATTCTTGTCCAATTAGGGTTTTTAACCAATCTTGTGCATCCAATAGGTGTGTTTGCGTCATTGGATGAACATTTAGGTCATTTTGTTCCTCCCTAGGCTTATTCTTATCCAATTAGGGTTTTTAACCAATCTTTTGCATCCAATAGGAGTGTTTGTGTCATTGAATGAACATTTAGGTCATTTCGTCCTCACTAGGCTTATTCTTGTCCAATTAGGGTTTTTAACCAATCTTGTGCATCCAATAGGAGTGTTTGTGTCATTGGATGAGCATTTAGGTCATTTTGTTCCTCCCTAGGCTTATTCTTGTCCAATTAGGGTTTTTAACCAATCTTGTGCATCCAATAGGTGTGTTGGTGTCATTGGATGAATATTTAGGGCATTTTCGTCTTCCCTAGGCTTATTCTTGTCCAATTAGGGTTTTTAACCAATCTTGTGCATCCAATAGGTGTGTTGGTGTCATTGGATGAATATTTAGGGCATTTTCGTCTTCCCTAGGCTTATTCTTGTCCAATTAGGGTTTTTAACAAATCTTGTGCGTCCAATAGGAGTGTTTGTGTCATTGGATGAACAATCAGGTCAATTTCATCCTCCCTAGGCTTATTCTTGTCCAATTAGGGTTTTTAACCAATCTTGTGCATCCAGTAGGTGTGTTTGTGTCATTGGATGAACATTTAGGTCATTTTGTTCCTCCCTAGGCTTATTGTTGTCCAATTCTGGTTTTTAACCAATCATGTGCATCCAATAGGTATGTTTGTGTCATTTGATGTACATTTAGGTCATTTTCTTCCTCCCTACGTGTATTCTTGTCCAATTAGGATTTTTAATCAATCTTGTGCATCCAAAAGGTGTGTTTGTGTCATTGGATGAAAATTTAGGTCATTTTGTTCCTCCCTAGGCTTATTCTTGTCCAATTAGGGTTTTTAAGCAATCTTGTGTATCCAATAAGTTCATTTGTGTCATTGGATGTACATTTAGGTCATTTTCTTACTCCCTAGGTTTATTCTTGTCCAATTAGGGTTTTTAACCAATCTTGTGCATCCAATAGGTGTGTTTGTGTCATTGGATGAACATTTAGGTCATTTTGTTCCTCCCTAGGCTTATTCTTATCCAATTAGGGTTTTTAACCAATCTTTTGCATCCAATAGGAGTGTTTGTGTCATTGAATGAACATTTAGGTCATTTCGTCCTCCCTAGGCTTATTCTTGTCCAATTAGGGTTTTTAACCAATCTTGTGCATCCAATAGGTGTGTTGGTGTTATCGGATGAATATTTAGGGCATTTTCGTCTTCCCTAGGCTTATTCTTGTCCAATTAGGGTTTTTAACCAATCTTGTGCATCCAATAGCTGTGTTTGTGTCATTGGATGAACTATTAGGTCATTTTCGTCCTCCCCTAGGCTTATTTTTGTCCAATTAGGGTTTTTAACAAATCTTGTGCGTCCAATAGGAGTGTTTGTGTCATTGGATGAACATTCACGTCATTTTCATCCTCCCGAGGCTTATTCTTGTCCAATTAGGGTTTTTAACCAATCTTGTGCATCCAATAGGTGTGTTTGTGTCATTGGATGAACATTTAGGTCATTTTGTTCCTCCCTAGGCTTATTGTTGTCCAATTAGGGTTTTTAACCAATCATGTGCATCCAATAGGTATATTTGTGTCATTTGATGTACATTTAGGTCATTTTCTTCCTCCCTACGTGTATTCTTGTCCAATTAGGGTTTTTAATCAATCTTGTGCATCCAAAAGGTGTGTTTTTGTCATTGGATGAAAATTTAGGTCATTTTGTTCCTCCCTAGGCTTATTCTTGTCCAATTAGGGTTTTTAAGCAATCTTGTGTATCCAATAAGTTCATTTGTGTCATTGGATGTACATTTAGGTCATTTTCTTACTCCCTAGGTTAATTCTTGTCCAATTAGGGTTTTTAACCAATCTTGTGCATCCAATAGGTGTGTTTGTGTCATTGGATGAACATTTAGGTCATTTTGTTCCTCCCAAGGCTTATTCTTATCCAACTAGGGTTTTTAACCAATATTTTGCATCCAATAGGAGTGTTTGTGTCATTGAATGAACATTTAGGGCATTTTCGTCTTCCCTAGGCTTATTCTTGTCCAATTAGGGTTTTTAACCAATCTTGTGCATCCACTAGGTGTGTTTTTGTCATTGGATGAATATTTAGGTCATTTTCGTCCTCCCTAGGGTTATTCTGGTCCAATTAGGGTTTTTAACCAATCTTGTGCATCCAATAGGTGTGTTTGTGTCATTGGATGAACATTTAGGTCATGTGGTTCCTCCCAAGGCTTATTCTTGTCCAATTAGGGTTTTTAACGAATGTTATGCATCCAACGAGTTCATTTGTGTCATTGGATGAACATTTAGGTCATTTTGGTCGTCTGTAATCTTATTCTTGTCCAATTAGGGTTTTTAACGAATCTTGTGCATCCAATTAGTTCATTTGTGTCATTGGATGAACTATTAGGTCATTTTCGTCCTCCCCTAGGTTTATTCTTGTCCAATTAGGGTTTTTAACAAATCTTGTGCGTCCAATAGGTGTGTTTGTGTCATTGGATGAACATTTAGGTCATTTTCGTCCCCCCTAGGCTTATTCTTGTCCAATTAGGGTTTTTAACCTATCTTGTGCAATCAATAAGTTCATTTGTGTCATTGGACGTACAGTTAGGTCATTTTCGTCCTCCCCAGATTTATTCTTCTCCAATTAGGGTTTTTAAAGAATCTTATGCATCAAAAAAGGTGTGTTTGTGTCATAGGATGAACATTTAGGTCAATTTCGTCCTCCCTAGACTTTTTCCTGTCCAATTCGGGTTCTTAACCAATCTTGTGCATCCAATAGGTGTGTTTGTGTAATTGGATGAACATTTAGGTCATTTTGTTCCTCCCTAGGCTTATTCTTGTCCAATTAGGGTTTTTAACCAATCTTGTGCATCCAATAGGTGTGTTGGTGTCATTGGATGAATATTTAGGGCATTTTCGTCTTCCCTAGGCTTATTCTTGTCCAATTAGGGTTTTTAACCAATCTTGTGCATCCAATAGGTGTGTTTGTGTCATTGGATGAACTATTAGGTCATTTTCGTCCTCCCTTAGGCTTATTCTTGTCCAATTAGGGTTTTTAACAAATCTTGTGCATCCAATAGGTGTGTTTGTGTCATTGGTTGAACATTCAGGTCATTTTCATCCTCCCTAGGCTTATTCTTGTCCAATTAGGGTAACCAATCTTGTGCCTCCAATAGGTGTGTTTGTGTCATTGGATCAACATTTAGGTCATTTTCGTCCTCCATAGATTTATTCTTGTCCAATTAGGGTTTTTAAACAATCTTCTGCATCCAACAGGTGTGTGTGTCATTGGATGATCATTTAGGTCGTTTTGTTCCTCCCTTGGCTTATTCTTGTCCAATTAGCGTTTTTAACCAGTCATGTTCATCCAATAGGTGTGTTTGCGTCATTGGATGAACGTTTAGGTCATTTTGTTCCTCCCTAGGCTTATTCTTGTCCAATTAGGGGTTTTAACCAATCTTGTGCTACCAATAGTTGTGTTTGTGTCATTGGATGAACATTTAAATCATTTTCGTCCTCCCTAGGCTTATTCGTGTCCAATTAGGGTTTTTAACCAATCTTGTACATCCAATAGGTGTGTTTGTGTCATGGAATGAACATTTAGGCCATTTGCGTCCTCCCTAGGCTTATTCTTGTCCAATTATGGTTTTTAACCAATCTTGTGCATCCAATAGGAGTGTTTGTGTCATTGGACGAACATTTAGGTCATTTTGTTCCTCCCTAGGCTTATTCTTTTCTAATTACGGTTTTTAACCAATCATGTGCATCCAATAGGTATGTTTTTGTCATTCGATGTACATTTAGGTCATTTAATTCCTCCCTACGTGTATTCTTGTCCAATTAGGGTTTTTAATCAATCTTGTGCATCCAAAAGGTGTGTTTGTGTCATTGGATGAAAATTTAGGTCATTTTATTCCTCCCTAGGCTTATTCTTGTCCAATTAGAGTTTTTAAGCAATCATGTGTATCCAATAAGTTCATTTGCGACATTGGATGTACATTTAGGTCATTTTCGTCCTCCCTAGATTTATTCTTCTCCAATTAGAGTTTTTAAAGAATCTTGTGCATCCAAAAGGTGTGTTTATGTCATTGGATGAACATTTAGGTCATTTTCGTCCTCCCTAGATTTATTCTTCTCCAATTAGGGTTTTTAAAGAATCTTGTGCATCCAAAAGGTGTGTTTATGTCATTGGATGAACATTTAGGTCATTTTCGTCCTCCCTAGATTTATTCTTCTCCAATTAGGGTTTTTAAAGAATCTTGTGCATCCAAAAGGTGTGTTTATGTCATTGGATGTACATTTAGGTCATTTTCGTCCTCCCTAGGCTTATTCTTGTCCAATTAGGTTTTTAACCAATCTTGTGCATCCCATAGGTGTGTTTGTGTCATTGGATGAACATTTAGGTCATTTTCGTCCTCCCTAGGCATATTCGTGTCCAATTAGGGTTTTTAACCAATCTTGTGAATCCAATAGGTGTGTTTGTGTCATTGAATGAACATTTAGGTCATTTGCGTCCTCCCTAGGCTTATTCTTGTCCAATTAGGGTTTTTAACCAATCTTGTGCATCCAATAGGAGTGTTTCTGTCATTGGACGAACATTTAGGTCATTTGGTTCCTCCCTAGGCTTATTCTTATCCAATTAGGGTTTTTAACCAATCTTGTGCATCCAATTTGCGCGTATGTGTCATTGGATGAACTATTAGGCCATTCTCAGCCTCCCAAGGCTTATTCTTGTCCAATTAGAGTTTTTAAGCAATCATGTGTATCCAATAAGTTCATTTGCGACATTAGATGTACATTTAGGTCATTTTCGTCCTCCCTCGGCTTATTCTTGTCCAATTAGGTTTTTAACCAATCTTGTGCATCCAATAGGTGTGTTTGTGTCATTGGATGAACATTTAGGTCATTTTCGTCCTCCCTAGGCATATTCGTGTCCAATTAGGGTTTTTAACCAATCTTGTGCGTCCAATAAGTTCATTTGTGTCAATGGATGTACAGTTAGGTCATTTTCGTCCTCCCTAGGCTTATTCTTGTCAAATTAGGGTTTTTAACCAATCTTGTGCATTCAATAAGTGCATTTGCGTCATTGGATGAACTATTAGATCATTTTCAACCTCCCTAGGCTTATTCTTATCCAAGTAGGGTTTTTAACCAATCATCTGCATCCAATAGGTGTGTTTGTGTCATTGGATGAACATTTAGGTCATTTTGTTCCTCCCTAGGCTTATTCTAGTCCAATTAGGGTTTTTAACCAATCTTGTGCATCCAATAGTTGTGTTTGTGTCATTGGATGAATATTTAGGTCATTACCGTCCTCTGTAGGCTTATTCTTGTCCAATTATGGTTTTTAACCAATCTTGTGCTTCCAATAGGTGTCTTTGGGTCATTGGATGAACATTTAGGTCATTTTCGTCCTCCCCTAGGTTTATTCTTGTCCAATTAGGGTTTTTAACAAATCTTGTGCGTCCAATAGGTGTGTTTGTGTCATTGGATGAACATTTAGGTCATTTTCGTCCCCCCTAGGCTTATTCTTGTCTAATTAGGGTTTTTAACCTATCTTGTGCAATCAATAAGTTCATTTGTGTCATTGGATGTACAGTTAGGTCATTTTCGTCCTCCCTAGATTTATTCTTCTCCAATTAGGGTTTTTAAAGAATCTTGTGCATCCAAAAGGTGTGTTTATGTCATTGGATGAACATTTAGGTCATTTTCGTCCTCCCTAGGCTTATTCCTGTCCAATTCGGGTTCATAACCAGTCTTGTGCATCCAATAGGTGTGTTTGTGTAATTGGATGAACATTTAGGTCATTTTGTTCCTCCCTAGGCTTATTCTTGTCCAATTAGGGTTTTTAACCAATCTTGTGCATCCAATAGGTGTGTTGTTGTCATTGGATGAATATTTAGGGCATTTTCGTCTTCCCTAGGCTTATTCTTGTCCAATTTGGGTTTTTAACCAATCTTGTGCATCCAATAGGTGTGTTTGTATCATTGGATGAACTATTAGGTTATTTTTGTCCTCCCCTAGGCTTATTCTTGTCCAATTAGGGTTTTTAACAAATCTTGTGCGTCCAATAGGAGTGTTTGTGTCATTGGATGAACAATCGGGTCAATTTCATCCTCCCTAGGCTTATTCTTGTCCAATTAGGGTTTTTAACCAATCTTGTGCATCCAATAGGTGTGTTTGTGTCATTGGATGAACATTTAGGTCATTTTGTTCCTCCCTAGGCTTATTGTTGTCCAATTCTGGTTTTTAACCAATCATGTGCATCCAATAGGTATGTTTGTGTCATTTGATGTACATTTAGGTCATTTTCTTCCTCCCTACGTGTATTCTTGTCCAATTAGGATTTTTAATCAATCTTGTGCATCCAAAAGGTGTGTTTGTGTCATTGGATGAATATTTAGGTCATTTTGTTCCTCCCTAGGCTTATTCTTGTCCAATTAGGGTTTTTAAGCAATCTTGTGTATCCAATAAGTTCATTTGTGTCATTGGATGTACATTTAGGTCATTTTCTTACTCCCTAGGTTTATTCTTGTCCAATTAGGGTTTTTAGCCAATCTTGTGCATCCAATAGGTGTGTTTGTGTCATTGGATGAACATTTTGGTCATTTTGTTCCTCCCTAGGCTTATTCTTATCCAATTAGGGTTTTTAACCAATCTTTTGCATCCAATAGGAGTGTTTGTGTCATTGAATGAACATTTAGGTCATTTCGTCCTCCCTAGGCTTATTCTTGTCCAATTAGGGTTTTTAACCAATCTTGTGCATCCAATAGGAGTGTTTGTGTCATTGGCTGGACATTTAGGTCATTTTGTTCCTCCCTAGGCTTATTCTTGTCCAATTAGGGTTTTTAACCAATCTTGTGCATCCAATAGGTGTGTTGGTGTCATTGGATCAATATTTAGGTCATTTTCGTCTTCCCTAGGCTTATTCTTGTCCAATTAGGGTTTTTAACCAATCTTGTGCATCGAATAGGTGTGTTTGTGTCATTGGATGAACATTTAGGTCATGTGGTTCCTCCCTAGGCTTATTCTTGTCCAATTAGGGTTTTTAACGAATGTTATGCATCCAACGAGTTCATTTGTGTCATTGGATGAACATTTAGGTCATTTTGGTCGTCTGTAATCTTATTCTTGTCCAATTAGGGTTTTTAACGAATCTTGTGCATCCAATTAGTTCATTTGTGTCATTGGATGAACTATTAGGTCATTTTCGTCCTCCCCTAGGTTTATTCTTGTCCAATTAGGGTTTTTAACAAATCTTGTGCGTCCAATAGGTGTGTTTCTGTCATTGGATGAACATTTAGGTCATTTTCGTCCCCCCTAGGTTTATTCTTGTCCAATTAGGGTTTTTAACCTATCTTGTGCAATCAATAAGTTCATTTGTGTCATTGGACGTACAGTTAGGTCATTTTCGTCCTCCCTAGATTTATTCTTCTCCAATTAGGGTTTTTAAAGAATCTTGTGCATCCAAAAGGTGTGTTTGTGTCATAGGATGAACATTTAGGTCAATTTCGTCCTCCCTAGGCTTATTCCTGTCCAATTCGGGTTCTTAACCAATCTTGTGCATCCAATAGGTGTGTTTGTGTAATTGGATGAACATTTAAGTCATTTTGTTCCTCCCTAGGCTTTTTCTTGTCCAATTAGGGTTTTTAACCAATCTTGTGCATCCAATAGGTGTGTTGGTGTCATTGGATGAATATTTAGGGCATTTTCGTCTTCCCTAGGCTTATTCTTGTCCAATTAGGGTTTTTAACCAATCTTGTGCATCCAATAGGTGTGTTTGTGTCATTGGATGAACTATTACGTCATTTTCGTCCTCCGCTAGGCTTATTCTTGTCCAATTAGGGTTTTTAACAAATCTTGTGTGTCCAATAGGTGTGTTTGTGTCATTGGATGAACATTCAGGTCATTTTCATCCTCCCTAGGCTTTTTCTTGTCCAATAAGGGTTTTTATCCAATCTTGTGCATCCAATAGGTGTGTTTGTGTCATTGGATGAACATTTAGGTCATTTTGTTCCTCCCTAGGCTTATTGTTGTCCAATTAGGGTTTTTAACCAATCATGTGCATGCAATAGGTTTGTTTGTGTCATTTGATGTACATTTTAGGTCATTTTCTTCCTCCCTACGTGTATTCTTGTCCAATTAGGGCTTTTAATCAATCTTGTGCATCCAAAAGCTGTGTTTGTGTCATTGGATGAAAATTTAGGTCATTTTGTTCCTCCCTAGGCTTATTCTTGTCCAATTAGGG
Organism: Cicer bijugum; assembly: GCA_037974875.1. Lineage (NCBI taxonomy): Eukaryota > Viridiplantae > Streptophyta > Magnoliopsida > Fabales > Fabaceae > Cicer > Cicer bijugum. Next base: position 66,708 of record JBBPBT010000610.1, read on the forward strand.
TTTTTAAGCAATCTTGTGTATCCAATAAGTTCATTTGCGTCATTGGATGTACATTTAGGTCATTTTCGTACTCCCTAGGTTTATTCTTGTCCAATTAGGGTTTTTAACCAATCTTGTGCATCCAATAGGTGTGTTTGTGTCATTGGATGAACATTTAGGTCATTTTGTTCCTCCCTTAGCTTATTCTTATCCAATTAGGGTTTTTAACCAATCTTTTGCATCCAATAGGAGTGTTTGTGTCATTGAATGAACATTTAGGTCATTTCGTCCTCCCTAGGCTTATTCTTGTCCAATTAGGGTTTTTAACCAATCTAGTGCATCCAAAAGGAGTGTTTGTGTCATTGGATGAACATTTAGGTCATTTTGTTCCTCCCTACGCTTATTCTTGTCCAATTAGGATTTTTAACCAATCTTGTGCATCCAATAGGTGTGTTGGTGTCATTGGATGAATATTTAGGGCATTTTCGTCTTCCCTATGCTTATTCTTGTCCAATTAGGGTTTTTAAACAATCTTGTGCATCCAATAGGTGTGTTTGTGTCATTGGATGAACTATTACGTCATTTTCGTCCTCCCCTAGGCTTATTCTTGTCCAATTAGGGTTTTTAACAAATCTTGTGTGTCCAATAGGTGTGTTTGTGTCATTGGATGAACATTCAGGTCATTTTCATCCTCCCTAGGCTTATTCTTGTCCAATTAGGGTTTTTAACCAATCTTGTGCATCCAATAGGAGTGTTTGTGTCATTGGATGAACATTTAGGTCATTTTGTTCCTCCCTTGGCTTATTGTTGTCCAATTAGGGTTTTTAACCAATCATGTGCATCCAATAGGTTTGTTTGTGTCATTTGATGTACATTTAGGTCATTTTCTTCCTCCCTACGTGTATTCTTGTCCAATTAGGGCTTTTAATCAATCTTGTGCATCCAAAAGGTGTGTTTGTGTCATTGGATGAAAATTTAGGTCATTTTGTTCCTCCCTAGGCTTATTCTTGTCCAATTAGGGTTTTTAAGCAATCTTGTGTATCCAATAAGTTCATTTGCGTCATTGGATGTACATTTAGGTCATTTTCGTACTCCCTAGGTTTATTCTTGTCCAATTAGGGTTTTTAACCAATCTTGTGCATCCAATAGGTGTGTTTGTGTCATTGGATGAACATTTAGGTCATTTTGTTCCTCCCAAGGCTTATTCTTATCCAACTAGGGTTTTTAACCAATATTTTGCATCCAATAGGAGTGTTTGTGTCATTGGATGAATATTTAGGTCATTACCGTCCTCTGTAGGCTTATTCTTGTCCAATTATGGTTTTTAACCAATCTTGTGCATCCAATAGGTGTGTTTGGGTCATTGGATGAACATTTAGGTCATTTTCGTCCTCCCTAGGCTTATTCGTGTCCAATTAGGGTTTTTAACCAATCTTGTGCATCCAATTGGTGTGTTTGTGTCATTGAATGAACATTTAGGTCATTTGCGTCCTCCCTAGGCTTATTCTTGTTCAATTAGGGTTTTTAACCAATCTTGTGCATCCAATAGGAGTGTTTGTGTCATTGGATGAACATTTAGGTCATTATGTTCCTCCCTAGGCTTATTCTTATCCAATTAGGGTTTTTAACCAATCTTGTGCATCCAATAAGTGCATTTGCGTCATTGGATGAACTATTAGGTCATTTTCAACCTCCCTAGGCTTATTCTTGTCCAATTAGGGTTTTTAATCAATCTTGTGCGTCCAATTGGTGTGTTTGTAACATTTGATGAACATTTTGGTCCTTTTCGTCCTCCCTAGGCTTATTCTTGTCCAATTAGGGTTTTAAACCAATCTTGTGCATCCAATAGGTGTGTTTGTGTCATTGGATAATCATTTAGGTCATTTTCGTCCTCCCTAGGCATTTTCGTGTCCAACTAGGGTTTTTAACCAATCTTGTGCATCCAATAGGTGTGTTTGTGTCATTGAATGAACATTTAGGTCATTTGCATCCTCCCTAGGGTTATTCTTGTCCAATTATGGTTTTTAACCAATCTTGTGCATCCAATAGGAGTGTTTGTGTCATTGGATGAACATTTAGGTCATTTTGTTCCTCCCTAGGCTTATTCTTATCCAATTAGGGTTTTTAACCAATCTTGTGCATCCAATAAGTGCATTTGCGTCATTGGATAATCTATTAGGTTATTTTCAACCTTTCTAGGGTTTTTCTTGTCCAATTAGGGTTTTTAACCAATCTTGTGCGTCCAATAGGAGTGTTTGTGTCGTTGGATGAACATTTTGGTCCTTTTCGTCCTCCCTAGGCTTATTCTTGTCCAATTAGGGTTTTTAACCAATCTTGTGCATCCACTAGGTGTGTTTTTGTCATTGGATGAATATTTAGGTCATTTTCGTCCTCCCTAGGCTTATTCTTGTCCAATTAGGGTTTTTAACCAATCTTGTGCATCGAATAGGTGTGTTTGTGACATTGGATGAACATTTAGGTCATTTTGTTCCTCCCTAGGTTTATTCTTGTCCAATTAGGGTTTTTAATGAATGTTGTGCATCCAATGAGTTCATTTGTGTCATTGGATGAACATTTAGGTCATTTTCGTCGTCCGTAATCTTATTCTTGTCCAATTAGGGTTTTTAACGAATCTTGTGCATCCAATTAGTTCATTTGTGTCATTGGATGAACTATTAGGTCATTTTCGTCCTCCCCTAGGTTCATTCTTGTCCAATTAGGGTTTTTAACAAATCTTGTGCGTCCAATAGGTGTGTTTGTGTCATAGGATGAACATTTAGGTCATTTTCGTCCTCCCTAGGCTTATTCTTGTCTAATTAGGGTTTTTAACCTATCTTGTGCAATCAATAAGTTCATTTGTGTCATTGGATGTACAGTTAGGTCATTTTTGTCCTCCCTAGATTTATTCTTCTCCAATTAGGGTTTTTAAAGAATCTTGTGCATCCAAAAGGTGTGTTTGTGTCATTGGATGAACATTTAGGTCATTTTCGTCCTCCCTAGGCTTATTCCTGTCCAATTCGGGTTCTTAACCAATCTTGTGCATCCAATAGGTGTGTTTGTGTAATTGGATGAACATTTAGGTCATTTTGTTCCTCCCTAGGCTTTTTCTTGTCCAATTAGGGTTTTTAACCAATCTTGTGCATCCAATAGGTGTGTTGGTGTCATTGGATGAATATTTTGCGCATTTTCGTCTTCCCTATGCTTATTCTTGTCCAATTAGGGTTTTTAACCAATCTTGTGCATCCAATAGGTGTGTTTGTGTCATTGGATGAACTATTAGGTCATTTTCGTCCTCCCCTAGGCTTATTCTTGTCCAATTAGGGTTTTTAACAAATCTTGTGCATCCAATAGGTGTGTTTGTGTCATTGGATGAACATTCAGGTCATTTTCATCCTCCCTAGGCTTATTCTTGTCCAATTAGGGTAACCAATCTTGTGCCTCCAATAGGTGTGTTTGTGTCATTGGATCAACAATTAGGTCATTTTCGTCCGCCATAGATTTATTCTTGTCCAATTAGGGTTTTTAAACAATCTTCTGCATCCAATAGGTCTGTTTGTGTCATTGGATGATCATTTAGGTCGTTTTGTTCCTCCCTTGGCTTATTCTTGTCCAATTAGCGTTTTTAACCAGTCATGTTCATCCAATAGGTGTGTTTGCGTCATTGGATGAACGTTTAGGTCATTTTGTTCCTCCCTAGGCTTATTCTTGTCCAATTAGGGGTTTTAACCAATCTTGTGCTACCAATATTGTGTTTTTGTCATTGGATGAACATTTAGGTCATTTTTGTCCTCCCTAGGCTTATTCGTGTCCAATTAGGGTTTTTAACCAATCTTGTACTTCCAATAGGTGTGTTTGTGTCATGGAATGAACATTTAGGCCATTTGCGTCCTCCCTAGGCTTATTCTTGTCCAATTATGGTTTTTAACCAATCTTGTGCATCCAATAGGAGTGTTTGTGTCATTGGACGAACATTTAGGTCATTTTGTTCCTCCCTAGGCTTATTCTTTTCTAATTAGGGTTTTTAACCAATCATGTGCATCCAATAGGTATGTTTTTGTCATTTGATGTACATTTAGGTCATTTAATTCCTCCCTACGTGTATTCTTGTCCAATTAGGGTTTTTAATCAATCTTGTGCATCCAAAAGGTGTGTTTGTGTCATTGGATGAAAATTTAGGTCATTTTATTCCTCCCTAGGCTTATTCTTGTCCAATTAGAGTTTTTAAGCAATCATGTGTATCCAATAAGTTCATTTGCGACATTGGATGTACATTTAGGTCATTTTCGTCCTCCCTAGGCTTATTCTTGTCCAATTAGGTTTTTAACCAATCTTGTGCATCCAATAGGTGTGTTTGTGTCATTGGATGAACATTTAGGTCATTTTCGTCCTCCCTAGGCATATTCGTGTCCATTTAGGGTTTTTAACCAATCTTGTGCGTCCAATAAGTTCATTTGTGTCAATGGATGTACAGTTAGGTCATTTTCGTCCTCCCTAGGCTTATTCTTGTCCAATTAGGGTTTTTAACCAATCTTGTGCATCCAATAAGTGCATTTGCATCATTGGATGAACTATTAGATCATTTTCAACCTCCCTAGGCTTATTCTTGTCCAAGTAGGGTTTTTAACCAATCTTGTGCATCCAATAGGTGTGTTTGTGTCATTGGATAAACATTTAGGTCATTTTGTTCCTCCCTAGGCTTATTCTAGTCCAATTAGGGTTTTTAACCAATCTTGTGCATCCAATAGTTGTGTTTGTGTCATTGGATGAATAATTAGGTCATTACCGTCCTCTGTAGGCTTATTCTTGTCCAATTATGGTTTTTAACCAATCTTGTGCATCCAATAGGTGTGTTTGTGTCATTGGATGAACATTTAGGTCATTTTGTTCCTCCCTAGGCTTATTGTTGTCCAATTAGGGTTTTTAACCCATCGTGTGCATCCAATAGGTATGTTTGTGTCATTTGATGTACATTTAGGTCATTTTCTTGTCCAATTAGGGTTTTTAACCAATCTTTTGCATCCAATAGGAGTGTTTGTGTCACTGAATGAACATTTAGGTCATTTCGTCCTCCCTAGGCTTATTCTTGTCCAATTAGGGTTTTTAACCAATCTTGTGCATCCAATAGGAGTGTTTGTATCATTGGCTGAACATTTAGGTCATTTTGTTCCTCCCTTGGCTTATTCTTGTCCAATTAGGGTTTTTAACCAATCTTGTGCATCCAATAGGTGTGTTGGTGTCATCGGATGAATATTTAGGACGTTTTCGTCTTCCCTAGGCTTATTCTTGTCCAATTAGGGTGTTTAACCAGTCTTGTGCATCCAATAGCTGTGTTTATGTCATTGGATGAACTATTATGTCATTTTCGTCCTCCCCTAGGCTTATTTTTGTCCAATCAGGGTTTTTAACAAATCTTGTGCGTCCAATAGGAGTGTTTGTGTCATTGGATGAAGATTCACGTCATTTTCATCCTCCCTAGGCTTATTCTTGTCCAATTAGGGTTTTTAACCAATCTTGTGCATCCAATAGGTGTGTTTGTGTCATTGGATGAACATTTAGGTCATTTTGTTCCTCCCTAGGCTTATTGTTGTCCAATTAGGGTTTTTAACCAATCATGTGCATCCAATAGGAATATTTGTGTCATTTGATGTATATTTAGGTCATTTTCTTCCTCCCTACGTGTATTCTTGTCCAATTAGGGTTTTTAATCAATCTTGTGCATCCAAAAGGTGTGTTTGTGTCATTGGATGAAAATTTAGGTCATTTTGTTCCTCCATAGGCTTATTCTTGTCCAATTAGGGTTTTTAAGCAATCTTGTGTATCCAATAAGTTCATTTGCGTCATTGGATGTACATTTAGGTCATTTTCGTACTCCCTAGGTTTATTCTTGTCCAATTAGGGTTTTTAACCAATCTTGTGCATCCAATAGGTTTGTTTGTGTCATTGGATGAACATTTAGGTCATTTTGTTCCTCCCAAGGCTTATTCTTATCCAACTAGGGTTTTTAACCAATATTTTGCATCCAATAGGAGTGTTTGTGTCATTGGATGAAAATTTAGGTGATTACCGTCCTCTGTAGGCTTATTCTTGTCCAATTATGGTTTTTAACCAATCTTGTGCATCCAATAGTGTGTGTTTGGGTCATTGGATGAACATTTAGGTCATTTTCGTCCTCCCTAGGCTTATTCGTGTCCAATTAGGGTTTTTAACCAATCTTGTGCATCCAATTGGTGTGTTTGTGTCATTGAATGAACATTTAGGTCATTTGCGTCCTCCCTAGGCTTATTCTTGTCCAATTAGGGTTTTTAACCAATCTTGTGCATCCAATAGGAGTGTTTGTGTCGTTGGATGAACATTTAGGTTATTTTGTTCCTCCCTAGGCTTATTCTTATCCAATTAGGGTTTTTAACCAATCTTGTGGATCCAATAAGTGCATTTGCGTCATTGGATGAACTATTAGGTCATTTTCAACCTCCCTAGGCTTATTCTTGTCCAATTAGGGTTTTTAACCAATCTTGTGCGTCCAATAGGAGTGTTTGTGTCATTGGATGAACATTTTGGTCCTTTTCGTCCTCCCTAGGCTTATTCTTGTCCAATTAGGGTTTTTAACCAATCTTGTGCATCCACTAGGTGTGTTTTTGTCATTGGATGAATATTTAGGTCATTTTCGTCCTCCCTAGGCTTATTCTTGTCCAATTAGAGTTTTTAACCAATCTTGTGCATCGAATAGGTGTGTTTGTGACATTGGATGAACATTTAGGTCACTTTGTTCCTCCCTAGGCTTATTCTTGTCCAATTAGGGTTTTTAATGAATGTTGTGCATCCAATGAGTTCATTTGTGTCATTGGATGAACATTTAGGTCATTTTTGTCGTCCGTAATCTTATTCTTGTCCAATTAGGGTTTTTAACGAATCTTGTGCATCCAATTAGTTGATTTGTGTCATTGGATGAACTATTAGGTCATTTTCGTCCTCCCCTAGGTTCATTCTTGTCCAATTAGGGTTTTTAACAAATCTTGTGCGTCCAATAGGTGTGTTTGTGTCATAGGATGAACATTTAGGTCATTTTCGTCCTCCCTAGGCTTATTCTTGTCTAATTAGGGTTTTTAACCTATCTTGTGCAATCAATAAGTTCATTTGTGTTATTGGATGTACAGTTAGGTCATTTTCGTCCTACCTAGATTTATTCTTCTCCGATTAGGGTTTTTAAAGAATCTTGTGCATCCAAAAGGTGTGTTTGTGTCATTGGATGAACATTTAGGTCATTTTCGTCCTCCCTAGGCTTATTCCTGTCCAATTCGGGTTCTTAACCAGTCTTGTGCATCCAATAGGTGTGTTTGTGTAATTGGATGAACATTTTGGTCATTTTGTTCCTCCCTAGGCTTATTCTTTTCCAATTAGGGTTTTTAACCAATCTTGTGCATCCAATAGGTATATTTGTGTCATTTGATGTATATTTAGGTCATTTTCTTCCTCCCTACGTGTATTCTTGTCCAATTAGGGTTTTTAATCAATCTTGTGCGTCCAAAAGGTGTGTTTGTGTCATTGGATGAAAATTTAGGTCATTTTGTTCCTCCCTAGGCTTATTCTTGTCCAATTAGGGTTTTTAAGCAATCTTGTGTATCCAATAAGTTCATTTGCGTCATTGGATGTACATTTAGGTCATTTTCGTACTCCCTAGGTTTATTCTTGTCCAATTAGGGTTTTTAACCAATCTTGTGCATCCAATAGGTGTGTTTGTGTCATTGGATGAACATTTAGGTCATTTTGTTCCTCCCAAGGCTTATTCTTATCCAACTAGGGTTTTTAACCAATATTTTGCATCCAATAGGAGTGTTTGTGTCATTGGATGAATATTTAGGTCATTACCGTCCTCTGTAGGCTTATTCTTGTCCAATTATGGTTTTTAACCAATCTTGTGCATCCAATAGGTGTGTTTGGGTCATTGGATGAACATTTAGGTCATTTTCGTCCTCCCTAGGCTTATTCGTGTCCAATTAGGGTTTTTAACCAATCTTGTGCATCCAATAGGTGTGTTTGTGTCATTGAATGAACATTTAGGTCATTTGCGTCCTCCCTAGGCTTATTCTTGTCCAATTAGGGTTTTTAACCAATCTTGTGCATCCAATAGGAGTGTTTGTGTCGTTGGATGAACATTTAGGTTATTTTGTTCCTCCCTAGGCTTATTCTAGTCCAATTAGGGTTTTTAACCAATCTTGTGGATCCAATAAGTGCATTTGCGTCATTGGATGAACTATTAGGTCATTTTCTACCTCCCTAGGCTTATTCTTGTCCAATTAGGGTTTTTAACCAATCTTGTGCGTCCAATAGGAGTGTTTGTGTCATTGGATGAACATTTTGGTCCTTTTCGTCCTCCCTAGGCTTATTCTTGTCCAATTAGGGTTTTTAACCAATCTTGTGCATCCACTAGGTGTGTTTTTGTCATTGGATGAATATTTAGGTCATTTTCGTCCTCCCTAGGCTTATTCTTGTCCAATTAGAGTTTTTAACCAATCTTGTGCATCGCATAGGTGTGTTTGTGACATTGGATGAACATTTAGGTCACTTTGTTCCTCCCTAGGCTTATTCTTGTCCAATTAGGGTTTTTAATGAATGTTGTGCATCCAATGAGTTCATTTGTGTCATTGGATGAACATTTAGGTCATTTTCGTCGTCCGTAATCTTATTCTTGTCCAATTAGGGTTTTTAACGAATCTTGTGCATCCAATTAGTTCATTTGTGTCATTGGATGAACTATTAGGTCATTTTCGTCCTCCCCTAGGTTCATTCTTGTCCAATTAGGGTTTTTAACAAATCTTGTGCGTCCAATAGGTGTGTTTGTGTCATAGGATGAACATTTAGGTCATTTTCGTCCTCCCTAGGCTTATTCTTGTCTAATTAGGGTTTTTAACCTATCTTGTGCAATCAATAAGTTCATTTGTGTCATTGGATGTACAGTTAGGTCATTTTCGTCCTACCTAGATTTATTCTTCTCCGATTAGTGTTTTTAAAGAATCTTGTGCATCCAAAAGGTGTGTTTGTGTCATTGGATGAACATTTAGGTCATTTTCGTCCTCCCTAGGCTTATTCCTGTCCAATTCGGGTTCTTAACCAGTCTTGTGCATCCAATAGGTGTGTTTGTGTAATTGGATGAACATTTTGGTCATTTTGTTCCTCCCTAGGCTTATTCTTTTCCAATTAGGGTTTTTAACCAATCTTGTGCATCCAATAGGTTTGTTGGTGTCATTGAATGAATATTTAGGGCCTTTTCGTCTTCCCTATGCTTATTCATATCCAATTAGGGTTTTAACCTATCTTGTGCATCCAATAGGTGTGTTTGTGTCATTGGATGAACTATTAGGTCATTTTCGTCCTCCCCTAGGCTTATTCTTGTCCAATTAGGGTTTTTAACAAATCTTGTGCGTCCAATAGGTGTGTTTGTGTCATTGGATGAACATTCAGGTCATTTTCATCCTCCCTAGGCTTATTCTTGTCCAATAAGGGTTTTTAACCAATCTTGTGCATCCAATAGGTGTGTTTGTGTCATTGGATGAACATTTAGGTCATTTTGTTCCTCCCTAGGCTTATTGTTGTCCAATTAGGGTTTTTAACCCATCGTGTGCATCCAATAGGTATGTTTGTGTCATTTGATGTACATTTAGGTCATTTTCTTGTCCAATTAGGGTTTTTAACCAATCTTTTGCATCCAATAGGAGTGTTTGTGTCATTGAATGAACATTTAGGTCATTTCGTCCTCCCTAGGCTTATTCTTGTCCAATTAGGGTTTTTAACCAATCTTGTGCATCCAATAGGAGTGTTTGTATCATTGGCTGAACATTTAGGTCATTTTGTTCCTCCCTAGGCTTATTCTTGTCCAATTAGGGTTTTTAACCAATCTTGTGC
>JBBPBT010000610.1:76596-92598 GCA_037974875.1 Cicer bijugum
GAACATTTAGGTCATTTTGTTCCTCCCTAGGCTTATTCTTTTCTAATTAGGGTTTTTAACCAATCATGTGCATCCAATAGGTATGTTTTTGTCATTTGATGTACATTTATGTCATTTAATTCCTCCCTACGTGTATTCTTGTCCAATTAGGGTTTTTAATCAATCTTGTGCATCCAAAAGGTGTGTTTGTGTCATTGGATGAAAATTTAGGTCATTTTATTTCTCCCTAGGCTTATTCTTGTCCAATTAGAGTTTTTAAGCAATCATGTGTATCCAATAAGTTCATTTGCGACATTGGATGTACATTTAGGTCATTTTCGTCCTCCCTAGGCTTATTCTTGTCCAATTAGGTTTTTAACCAATCTTGTGCATCCAATAGGAGTGTTTCTGTCATTGGACGAACATTTAGGTCATTTTGTTCCTCCCTAGGCTTATTCTTATCCAATTAGGGTTTTTAACCAATCTTGTGCATCCAATTAGTGCGTATGTGTCATTGGATGAACTATTAGGCCATTTTCAGCCTCCCAAGGCTTATTCTTGTCCAATTAGGGTTTTTAACCAATCTTGTGCGTCCAATAGGTGTGTTTGTGTCATTGGATGAACATTTTGGTCCTTTTCATCCTCCCTAGGCTTATTCTTGTCCAATTAGGGTTTTTCACCAATCTTGTGCATCCAATAGGTGTGTTGGTGTCGTTTGATGAATATTTAGGTCATTTTCGTCCTCCCTAGGCTTATTCTTGTCCAATTAGCGTTTTTAACCAGTCATGTTCATCCAATAGGTGTTTTTGCATCGTTGGATGAACGTTTAGGTCATTTTGTTCCTACCTAGGCTTATTCTTGTCCAATTAGGGGTTCTAACCAATCTTGTGCATCCAATAGGTGTGTTTGTGTCATTGGATGAACATTTAGGTCATTTTCTTCGTCTGTAATCTTATTCTTGCCCAATTAGGCTTTTTAACGAATCTTGTGCATCCAATTAGTTCATTTGTGTCATTGGATAAACTATTAGGTCATTTTCGTCCTCCCCTAGGCTTATTCTTGTCCAATTAGGGTTTTTAACAAATCTTATGCGTCCAATAGGTGTGTTTGTGTCATAGGATGAACATTTAGGCCATTTTCGTCCTCCCTAGGCTTATTCATGTCCCATTAGGGTTTTTAACCTATCTTGTGCAACCAATAAGTTCATTTGTGTCTTTGGATGTAGAGTTAGTTCATTTTCGTCTTCCCTAGATTAATTCTTCTCCAATTAGGGTTTTAAGGAAATTTGTGCATCCAAAAGGGGTGTTTGTGTCATTGGATGAACATTTAGGTCATTTTCGTCCTCCCTATGGTTATTCCTGTCCAATTCGGGTTCTTAACCAATCTTGTGCATCCAACAGCTGTGTTTGTGTAATTGGATGAACAATTAGATCATTTTGTTCCTCCCAAGGCTAATTCTTGCCCATTTAGGGTTTTTAACCAATCTTGTGCATTCGATAAGTGTGTTGATGTCATTGGATGAACATTTAGGTCATTTTCGTCCTCCCCTAGGCTTATTCTTGTCTATTTAGGGTTTTTAACAAATCTTGTGCGTCCAATAGGTGTGTCTGTAACATTGGATGAACATTCAGGTCATTTTCGTCCTCCTTAGGCTTATTCTTGTCCAATTAGGGTTTTAAACCAATCTTGTTCATCCAATAGGTGTGTTTGTGTCATTGGATGAACATTTAGGTCATTTTGTTCCTCCATAGGCTTATTCTTGTCCATTTAGGGTTTTTAATCAATCTTGTGCATCCAAAAGGTGTGTTTGTGTCATTGGATGAAAATTTAGGTCATTTTGTTCCTCCCTAGGCTTATTCTTGTACAATTAGGGTTTTAAGCAATCTTGTGTATCCAATAAGTTCATTTGCGTCCTCTGTAGGCTTATTCTTGTCCAATTATGGTTTTTAACCAATCTTGTGCATCCAATAGGTGTGTTTGGGTCATTGGATGAACATTTAGGTCATTTTCGTCCTCCCTAGGCTTATTCGTGTCCAATTAGGGTTTTTAACCAATCTTGTGCATCCAATTGGTGTGTTTGTGTCATTGAATGAACATTTAGGTCATTTGCATCCTCCCTAGGGTTATTTTTGTCCAATTTGGGTTTTTAACCAATCTTGTGCATCCAATAGGAGTGTTTGTGTCATTGGATGAACATTTAGGTCATTTTGTTCCTCCCTAGGCTTATTCTTATCCAATTAGGGTTTTTAACCAATCTTGTGCATCCAATAAGTGCATTTGCGTCATTGGATGAACTATTAGGTCATTTTCAACCTCCCTAGGCTTTTTCTTCTCCAATTAGGGTTTTTAACCAATCTTGTGCGTCCAATAGGAGTGTTTGTGTCATTGGATGAACATTTTGGTCCTTTTCGTCCTCCCTAGGCTTATTCATGTCCAATTAGGGTTTTTAACCAATCTTGTGCATCCACTAGGTGTGTTTTTGTCATTGGATGAATATTTAGGTCATTTTCGTCCTCCCTAGGCTTATTCTTGTCCAATTAGGTTTTTTAACCAATCTTGTGCATCGAATTGGTGTGTTTGTGACATTGGATGAACATTTAGGTCATTTTGTTCCTCCCTAGGCTTATTCTTGTCCAATTAGGGTTTTTAAGCAATCTTGTGTATCCAATAAGTTCATTTGCGTCATTGGATGTACATTTAGGTCATTTTCGTACTCCCTAGGTTTATTCTTGTCCAATTAGGGTTTTTAACCAATCTAGTGCATCCAATAGGTGTGTTTGTGTCATTGGATGAACATTTAGGTCATTTTGTTCCTCCCAAGGCTTATTCTTATCCAACTAGGGTTTTTAACCAATATTTTGCATCCAATAGGAGTGTTTGTGTCATTGAATGAACATTTAGGTCATTTCGTCCTCCATAGGCTTATTCTTGTCCAATTAGGGTTTTTAACCAATCTTGTGCATCCAATAGAAGTGTTTGTGTCATTGGATGAACATTTAGGTCATTTTGTTCCTCCCTAGGCTTATTCTTGTCCAATTAGGGTTTTTAACCAATCTTGTGCATCCAATAGGTGTGTTGGTGTCATTGGATGAATATTTAGGGCATTTTCGTCTTCCCTAGGCTTATTCTTGTCCAATTAGGGTTTTTAACCAATCTTGTGCATCCAATAGGTGTGTTTGTGTCATTGGATGAACTATTAGGTCATTTTCGTCCTCCCCTAGGCTTATTCTTGTCCAATTAGGGTTTTTAACAAATCTTGTGCGTCCAATAGGTGTGTTTGTGTCATTGGATGAACTATTAGGTCATTTTCGTCCTCCCCTAGGCTTATTCTTGTCCAATTAGGGTTTTTAACAAATCTTGTGCGTCCAATAGGTGTGTTTGTGTCATTGGATGAACATTCAGGTCATTTTCATCCTCCCTAGGCTTATTCTTGTCCAATTAGGGTTTTTAACCAATCTTGTGCATCCAATAGGTGTGTTTGTGTCATTGGATGAACATTTAGGTCATTTTGTTCCTCCCTAGGCTTATTCTTGTCCAATTAGGGTTTTTAACCAATCTTGTGCATCCAATAGGTGTGTTGGTGTCATTGGATGAATATTTAGGGCATTGTCGTCCTCCTTAGGCTTATTCTTGTCCAATTAGGGTTTTTAACCAATCTTGTGCATCCAATAGGAGTGTTTGTGTCATTGGATGAACATTTAGGTCATTTTGTTCCTCCCTAGGCTTATTCTTGTCCAATTAGGGTTTTTAACCAATCTTGTGCATCCAATAGGTGTGTTGGTGTCATTGGATGAATATTTAGGGCATTTTCGTCTTCTCTAGGCTTATTCTTGTCCAATTAGGGTTTTTAACCAATCTTGTGCATCCACTAGGTGTGTTTTTGTCATTGGATGAATATTTAGGTCATTTTCGTCCTCCCTAGGCTTATTCTTGTCCAATTAGGGTTTTTAACCAATCTTGTGCATCCAATAGGTGTGTTTGTGTCATTGGATGAACATTTAGGTCATGTGGTTCCTCCCTAGGCTTATTCTTGTCCAATTAGGGTTTTTAACGAATGTTATGCATCCAACGAGTTCATTTGTGTCCTTGGATGAACATTTAGGTCATTTTGGTCGTCTGTAATCTTATTCTTGTCCAATTAGGGTTTTTAACGAATCTTGTGCATCCAATTAGTTCATTTGTGTCATTGGATGAACTATTAGGTCATTTTCGTCCTCCCCTAGGTTTATTCTTGTCCAATTAGGGTTTTTAACAAATCTTGTGCGTCCAATAGGTGTGTTTGTGTCATTGGAAGAACATTTAGGTCATTTTCATCCCCCCTAGGCTTATTCTTGTCCAATTTGGGTTTTTAACCTATCTTGTGCAATCAATAAGTTCATTTGTGTCATTGGACGTACAGTTAGGTCATTTTCGTCCTCCCTAGATTTATTCTTCTCCAATTAGGGTTTTTAAAGAATCTTGTGCATCCAAAAGGTGTGTTTGTGTCATTGGATGAACATTTAGGTCATTTTCGTCCTCCCTAGGCTTATTCCTGTCCAATTCGGGTTCTTAACCAATCTTGTGCATCCAATAGGTGTGTTTGTGTAATTGGATGAACATTTAGGTCATTTTGTTCCTCCCTAGGCTTTTTCTTGTCCAATTAGGGTTTTTAACCAATCTTGTGCATCCAATAGGTGTGTTGGTGTCATTGGATGAATATTTTGCGCATTTTCGTCTTCCCTATGCTTATTCTTGTCCAATTAGGGTTTTTAACCAATCTTGTGCATCCAATAGGTGTGTTTGTGTCATTGGATGAACTATTAGGTCATTTTCGTCCTCCCCTAGGCTTATTCTTGTCCAATTAGGGTTTTTAACAAATCTTGTGCATCCAATAGGTGTGTTTGTGTCATTGGATGAACATTCAAGTCATTTTCATCCTCCCTAGGCTTATTCTTGTCCAATTAGGGTAACCAATCTTGTGCCTCCAATAGGTGTGTTTGTGTCATTGGATGAACATTTAGGTCATTTTGTTCCTCCCTAGGCTTATTGTTGTCCAATTAGGGTTTTTAACCAATCATGTGCATCCAATAGGTGTGTTTGTGTCATTGGATCAACAATTAGGTCATTTTCGTCCTCCATAGATTTATTCTTGTCCAATTAGGGTTTTTAAACAATCTTCTGCATCCAATAGGTGTGTTTGTGTCATTGGATGATCATTTAGGTCGTTTTGTTCCTCCCTTGGCTTATTCTTGTCCAATTAGCGTTTTTAAGCAGTCATGTTCATCCAATAGGTGTGTTTGCGTCATTGGATGAACGTTTAGGTCATTTTGTTCCTCCCTAGGCTTATTCTTGTCCAATTAGGGGTTTTAACCAATCTTGTGCTACCAATAGGTGTGTTTGTGTCATTGGATGAACATTTAGGTCATTTTCGTCCTCCCTAGGCTTATTCGTGTCCAATTAGGGTTTTTAACCAATCTTGTACTTCCAATAGGTGTGTTTGTGTCATGGAATGAACATTTAGGCCATTTGCGTCCTCCCTAGGCTTATTCTTGTCCAATTATGGTTTTTAACCAATCTTTTGCATCCAATAGGAGTGTTTGTGTCATTGGACGAACATTTAGGTCATTTTGTTCCTCCCTAGGCTTATTCTTTTCTAATTAGGGTTTTTAACCAATCATGTGCATCCAATAGGTATGTTTTTGTCATTTGATGTACATTTATGTCATTTAATTCCTCCCTACGTGTATTCTTGTCCAATTAGGGTTTTTAATCAATCTTGTGCATCCAAAAGGTGTGTTTGTGTCATTGGATGAAAATTTAGGTCATTTTATTTCTCCCTAGGCTTATTCTTGTCCAATTAGAGTTTTTAAGCAATCATGTGTATCCAATAAGTTCATTTGCGACATTGGATGTACATTTAGGTCATTTTCGTCCTCCCTAGGCTTATTCTTGTCCAATTAGGTTTTTAACCAATCTTGTGCATCCAATAGGTGTGTTTGTGTCATTGGATGAACATTTAGGTCATTTTCGTCTTCCCTAGGCATATTCGTGTCCAATTAGGGTTTTTAACCAATCTTGTGAATCCAATAGGTGTGTTTGTGTCATTGAATGAACATTTAGGTCATTTGCGTCCTCCCTAGGCTTATTCTTGTCCAATTAGGGTTTTTAACCAATCTTGTGCATCCAATAGGAGTGTTTCTGTCATTGGACGAACATTTAGGTCATTTTGTTCCTCCCTAGGCTTATTCTTATCCAATTAGGGTTTTTAACCAATATTTTGCATCCAATAGGAGTGTTTGTGTCATTGAATGAACATTTAGGTCATTATCGTCCTCCCTAGGCTTATTCGTGTCCAATTAGGGTTTTTAACCAATCTTGTACATCCAATAGGTGTGTTTGTGTCATGGAATGAACATTTAGGCCATTTGGGTCCTCCCTAGGCTTATTCTTGTCCAATTATGGTTTTTAACCAATCTTGTGCATCCAATAGGAGTGTTTGTGTCATTGGACGAACATTTAGGTCATTTTGTTCCTCCCTAGGCTTATTCTTTTCTAATTAGGGTTTTTAACCAATCATGTGCATCCAATAGGTATGTTTTTGTCATTTGATGTACATTTAGGTCATTTAATTCCTCCCTAGGCTTATTCTTGTCCAATTATGGTTTTTAACCAATCTTGTGGATCCAATAAGTGCATTTGCGTCATTGGATGAACTATTAGGTCATTTTCAACCTCCCTAGGCTTATTCTTGTCCAATTAGGGTTTTTAACCAATCTTGTGCGTCCAATAGGAGTGTTTGTGTCATTGGATGAACATTTTGGTCCTTGTCGTCCTCCCTAGGCTTATTCTTGTCCAATTAGGGCTTTTAACCAATCTTGTGCATCCACTAGGTGTGTTTTTGTCATTGGATGAATATTTAGGTCATTTTCGTCCTCCCTAGGCTTATTCTTGTCCAATTAGAGTTTTTAACCAATCTTGTGCATCGAATAGGTGTGTTTGTGACATTGGATGAACATTTAGGTCACTTTGTTCCTCCCTAGGCTTATTCTTGTCCAATTAGGGTTTTTAATGAATGTTGTGCATCCAATGAGTTCATTTGTGCCATTGGATGAACATTTAGGTCATTTTCGTCGTCCGTAATCTTATTCTTGTCCAATTAGGGTTTTTAACGAATCTTGTGCATCCAATTAGTTCATTTGTGTCATTGGATGAACTATTAGGTCATTTTCGTCCTCCCCTAGGTTCATTCTTGTCCAATTAGGGTTTTTAACAAATCTTGTGCGTCCAATAGGTGTGTTTGTGTCATAGGATGAACATTTAGGTCATTTTCGTCCTCCCTAGGCTTATTCTTGTCTAATTAGGGTTTTTAACCTATCTTGTGCAATCAATAAGTTCATTTGTGTCATTGGATGTACAGTTAGGTCATTTTCGTCCTACCTAGATTTATTCTTCTCCGATTAGGGTTTTTAAAGAATCTTGTGCATCCAAAAGGTGTGTTTGTGTCATTGGATGAACATTTAGGTCATTTTCGTCCTCCCTAGGCTTATTCCTGTCCAATTCGGGTTCTTAACCAGTCTTGTGCATCCAATAGGTGTGTTTGTGTAATTGGATGAACATTTTGGTCATTTTGTTCCTCCCTAGGCTTATTCTTTTCCAATTAGGGTTTTTAACCAATCTTGTGCATCCAATAGGTTTGTTGGTGTCATTGAATGAATATTTAGGGCCTTTTCGTCTTCCCTATGCTTATTCATATCCAATTAGGGTTTTAACCTATCTTGTGCATCCAATAGGTGTGTTTGTGTCATTGGATGAACTATTAGGTCATTTTCGTCCTCCCCTAGGCTTATTCTTGTCCAATTAGGGTTTTTAACAAATCTTGTGCGTCCAATAGGTGTGTTTGTGTCATTGGATGAACATTCAGGTCATTTTCATCCTCCCTAGGCTTATTCTTGTCCAATTAGGGTTTTTAACCAATCTTGTGCATCCAATAGGTGTGTTTGTATCATTGGATGAACATTTAGGTCATTTTGTTCCTCCCTAGGCTTATTGTTGTCCAATTTGGGTTTTTAACCAATCTTGTGCATCCAATAGGTGTGTTGGTGTCATTGGATGAATATTTAGGGCATTTTCGTCTTCCCTAGGCTTATTCTTGTCCAATTAGGGTTTTTAACCAATCTTGTGCATCCAATAGGTGTGTTTGTGTCATTGGATGAACTATTAGGTTATTTTCGTCCTCGCCTAGGCTTATTCTTGTCCAATTAGGAGTGTTTGTGTCATTGGATGAACATTCAGGTCATTTTCATCCTCCCTAGGCTTATTCTTGTCCAATTAGGGTTTTTAACCAATCTTGTGCATCCAATAGGTGTGTTTGTGTCATTGGATGAACATTTAGGTCATTTTGTTCCTCCCTAGGCTTATTGTTGTCCAATTAGGATTTTTAACCAATCTTGTGCATCCAATAGGTGTGTTGGTGTCATTGGATGAATATTTAGGGCATTTTCGTCTTCCCTAGGCTTATTCTTGTCCAATTATGGTTTTTAAACAATCTTGTGCATCCAATAGGTGTGTTTGTGTCATTGGATGAACTATTACGTCATTTTCGTCCTCCCCTAGGCTTATTCTTGTCCAATTAGGGTTTTTAACAAATCTTGTGTGTCCAATAGGTGGGTTTGTGTCATTGGATGAACATTCAGGTCATTTTCATCCTCCCTAGGCTTATTCTTGTCCAATTAGGGTTTTTAACCAATCTTGTGCATCCAATAGGTGTGTTTGTGTCATTGGATGAACATTTAGGTCATTTTGTTCCTCCCTAGGCTTATTGTTGTCCAATTAGGGTTTTTAACCAATCATGTGCATCCAATAGGTTTGTTTGTGTCATTTGATGTACATTTAGGTCATTTTCTTCCCCCCTACGTGTATTCTTGTCCAATTAGGGCTTTTAATCAATCTTGTGCGTCCAAAAGGTGTGTTTGTGTCATTGGATGAAAATTTAGGTCATTTTGTTCCTCCCTAGGCTTATTCTTGTCCAATTATGGTTTTTAACGAATGTTGTGCATCCAATGAGTTCATTTGTGTCATTGGATGAACATTTAGGTCATTTTGGTCGTCTGTAACCTTATTCTTGTCCAATTAGGGTTTTTAACGAATCTTGTGCATCCAATCAGTTCATTTGTGTCATTGGATGAACATTTAGGTTATTTTGTTCCTCCCTAGGCTTATTCTTATCCAATTATGGTTTTTAACCAATCTTTTGCATCCAATAGGAGTGTTTGTGTCATTGAATGAACATTTAGGTCATTTCGTCCTCCCTAGGCTTATTCTTGTCCAATTAGGGTTTTTAACCTATCTTGTGCAATTAATAAGTTCATTTGTGTCATTGGATGTACGGTTAGGTCATTTTCGTCCTCCCTAGATTTATTCTTCTCCAATTAGGGTTTTTAAAGAATCTTGTGCATCCAAAAGGTGTGTTTGTGTCATTGGATGAACATTTAGGTCATTTTCGTCCTCCCTAGGCTTATTCCTGTCCAATTCGGGTTCTTAACCAATCTTGTGCATCCAATAGGTGTGTTTGTGTAATTGGATGAACATTTAGGTCATTTTGTTCCTCCCTAGGCTTTTTCTTGTCCAATTAGGGTTTTTAACCAATCTTGTGCATCCAATAGGTGTGTTGGTGTCATTGGATGAATATTTTGCGCATTTTCGTCTTCCCTATGCTTATTCTTGTCCAATTAGGGTTTTTAACCAATCTTGTGCATCCAATAGGTGTGTTTGTGTCATTGGATGAACTATTAGGTCATTTTCGTCCTCCCCTAGGCTTATTCTTGTCCAATTAGGGTTTTTAACAAATCTTGTGCATCCAATAGGTGTGTTTGTGTCATTGGATGAACATTCAAGTCATTTTCATCCTCCCTAGGCTTATTCTTGTCCAATTAGGGTAACCAATCTTGTGCCTCCAATAGGTGTGTTTGTGTCATTGGATGAACATTTAGGTCATTTTGTTCCTCCCTAGGCTTATTGTTGTCCAATTAGGGTTTTTAACCAATCATGTGCATCCAATAGGTGTGTTTGTGTCATTGGATCAACAATTAGGTCATTTTCGTCCTCCATAGATTTATTCTTGTCCAATTAGGGTTTTTAAACAATCTTCTGCATCCAATAGGTGTGTTTGTGTCATTGGATGATCATTTAGGTCGTTTTGTTCCTCCCTTGGCTTATTCTTGTCCAATTAGCGTTTTTAAGCAGTCATGTTCATCCAATAGGTGTGTTTGCGTCATTGGATGAACGTTTAGGTCATTTTCATCCTCCCTAGGCTTATTCTTGTCCAATTAGGGTAACCAATCTTGTGCATCCAATAGGTGTGTTTGTGTCATTGGATGAACATTTGGGTCATTTTCTTCGTCTGTAATCTTATTCTTGCCCAATTAGGCTTTTTAACGAATCTTGTGCATCCAATTAGTTCATTTGTGTCATTGGATAAACTATTAGGTCATTTTCGTCCTCCCCTAGGCTTATTCTTGTCCAATTAGGGTTTTTAACAAATCTTATGCGTCCAATAGGTGTGTTTGTGTCATAGGATGAACATTTAGGCCATTTTCGTCCTCCCTAGGCTTATTCATGTCCCATTAGGGTTTTTAACCTATCTTGTGCAACCAATAAGTTCATTTGTGTCTTTGGATGTAGAGTTAGTTCATTTTCGTCTTCCCTAGATTAATTCTTCTCCAATTAGGGTTTTAAGGAAATTTGTGCATCCAAAAGGGGTGTTTGTGTCATTGGATGAACATTTAGGTCATTTTCGTCCTCCCTATGGTTATTCCTGTCCAATTCGGGTTCTTAACCAATCTTGTGCATCCAACAGCTGTGTTTGTGTAATTGGATGAACAATTAGATCATTTTGTTCCTCCCAAGGCTAATTCTTGCGCATTTAGGGTTTTTAACCAATCTTGTGCATTCGATAAGTGTGTTGATGTCATTGGATGAACATTTAGGTCATTTTCGTCCTCCCCTGGGCTTATTCTTGTCTATTTAGGGTTTTTAACAAATCTTGTGCGTCCAATAGGTGTGTCTGTAACATTGGATGAACATTCAGGTCATTTTCGTCCTCCTTAGGCTTATTCTTGTCCAATTAGGGTTTTAAACCAATCTTGTTCATCCAATAGGTGTGTTTGTGTCATTGGATGAACATTTAGGTCATTTTGTTCCTCCATAGGCTTATTCTTGTCCATTTAGGGTTTTTAATCAATCTTGTGCATCCAAAAGGTGTGTTTGTGTCATTGGATGAAAATTTAGGTCATTTTGTTCCTCCCTAGGCTTATTCTTGTACAATTAGGGTTTTTAACCAATCTTCTGTATCCAATAGGTGTGTTTGTGTCATTGGATGAACATTTAGGTCATTTTCTTCCTCCATAGGCTTATTCTAGTCCAATTAGGGTTTTTAACCAATCTTGTGCATCCAATAGTTGTGTTTGTGTCATTGGATGAATATTTAGGTCATTACCGTCCTCTATAGGCTTATTCTTGTCCAATTATGGTTTTTAACCAATCTTGTGCATCCAATAGGTGTGTTTGGGTCATTGGATGAACATTTAGGTCATTTTCGTCCTCCCTAGGCTTATTCGTGTCCAATTAGGGTTTTTAACCAATCTTGTGCATCCAATTGGTGTGTTTGTGTCATTGAATGAACATTTAGGTCATTTGCGTCCTCCCTAGGCTTATTCTTGTTCAATTAGGGTTTTTAACCAATCTTGTGCATCCAATAGGAGTGTTTGTGTCATTGGACGAACATTTAGGTCATTATGTTCCTCCCTAGGCTTATTCTTATCCAATTAGGGTTTTTAACCAATCTTGTGCATCCAATAAGTGCATTTGCGTCATTGGATGAACTATTAGGTCATTTTCAACCTCCCTAGGCTTATTCTTGTCCAATTAGGGTTTTTAATCAATCTTGTGCGTCCAATTGGTGTGTTTGTATCATTTGATGAACATTTTGGTCCTTTTCATCCTCCCTAGGCTTATTCTTGTCCAATTAGGGTTTTAAACCAATCTTGTGCATCCAATAGGTGTGTTTGTGTCATTGGATAATCATTTAGGTCATTTTCGTCCTCCCTAGGCATTTTCGTGTCCAACTAGGGTTTTTAACCAATCTTGTGCATCCAATAGGTGTGTTTGTGTCATTGAATGAACATTTAGGTCATTTGCATCCTCCCTAGGGTTATTCTTGTCCAATTATGGTTTTTAACCAATCTTGTGCATCCAATAGGAGTGTTTGTGTCATTGGATGAACATTTAGGTCATTTTGTTCCTCCCTAGGCTTATTCTTATCCAATTAGGGTTTTTAACCAATCTTGTGCATCCAATAAGTGCATTTGCGTCATTGGATAATCTATTAGGTTATTTTCAACCTTCCTAGGGTTTTTCTTGTCCAATTAGGGTTTTTAACCAATCTTGTGCGTCCAATAGGAGTGTTTGTGTCATTGGATGAACATTTTGGTCCTTTTCGTCCTCCCTAGGCTTATTCTTGTCCAATTTGGGTTTTTAACCAATCTTGTGCATCCACTAGGTGTGTTTTTGTCATTGGATGAATATTTAGGTCATTTTCGTCCTCCCTAGGCTTATTCTTGTCCAATTAGGGTTTTTAACCAATCTTGTGCATCGAATAGGTGTGTTTGTGACATTGGATGAACATTTAGGTCATTTTGTTCCTCCCTAGGTTTATTCTTGTCCAATTAGGGTTTTTAATGAATGTTGTGCATCCAATGAGTTCATTTGTGTCATTGGATGAACATTTAGGTCATTTTCGTCGTCCGTAATCTTAATCTTGTCCAATTAGGGTTTTTAACGAATCTTGTGCATCCAATTAGTTCATTTGTGTCATTGGATGAACTATTAGGTCATTTTCGTCCTCCCCTAGGTTCATTCTTGTCCAATTAGGGTTTTTAACAAATCTTGTGCGTCCAATAGGTGTGTTTGTGTCATAGGATGAACATTTAGGTCATTTTCGTCCTCCCTAGGCTTATTCTTGTCTAATTAGGGTTTTTAACCTATCTTGTGCAATCAATAAGTTCATTTGTGTCATTGGATGTACAGTTAGGTCATTTTTGTCCTCCCTAGGCTTATTCTTTTGCAATTAGGGTTTTTAACCAATCTTGTGCATCCAATAGGTTTGTTGGTGTCATTGAATGAATATTTAGGGCCTTTTCGTCTTCCCTATGCTTATTCTTGTCCAATTAGGGTTTTTAACCTATCTTGTGCATCCAATAGGTGTGTTTGTGTCATTGGATGAACTATTAGGTCATTTTCATCCTCCCCTAGGCTTATTCTTGTCCAATTAGGGTTTTTAACAAATCTTGTGCGTCCAATAGGTGTGTTTGTGTCATTGAATGAACATTCAGGTCATTTTCATCCTCCCTAGGCTTATTCTTGTCCAATAAGGGTTTTTAACCAATCTTGTGCATCCAATAGGTGTGTTTGTGTCATTGGATGAACATTTAGGTGATTTTGTTCCTCCCTAGGCTTATTGTTGTCCGATTAGGGTTTTTAACCCATCGTGTGCATCCAATAGGTATGTTTGTGTCATTTGATGTACATTTAGGTCATTTTCTTCCTCCCTACGTGTATTCTTGTCCAATTAGGGTTTTTAATCAATCTTGTGCATCCAAAAGGTGTGTTTGTGTCATTGGATGAAAATTTAGGTCATTTTGTTCCTCCCTAGGCTTATTCTTGTCCAATTAGGGTTTTTAAGCAATCTTGTGTATCCAATAAGTTCATTTGCGTCATTGGATGTACATTTAGGTCATTTTCGTACTCCCTAGGTTTATTCTTGTCCAATTAGGGTTTTTAACCAATCTTGTGCATCCAATAAGTGTGTTTGTGTCATTGCATGAACATTTAGGTCATTTTGTTCCTCCCTAGGCTTATTATTGTCCAATTCGGGTTTTTAACCAATCTTGTGCATCCAATAGGTGTGTTTGTGTCATTGGATGAATATTTAGGTCATTACCGTCCTCCGTAGGCTTATTCCTGTCCAATTAGGGTTTTTAACCAATCTTGTGCATCCAATAGGTGTGTTTGTGTCATTGGATGAACATTTAGGTCATTTTCGTCCTCCCTAGGCTTATTCGTGTCCTATTAGGGTTTTTAACCAATCTTGTGCGTCCAATAGGTGTGTTTGTGTCATTGGATGAATATTTAGGTCATTCCCGTCCTCCGTAGGCTTATTCTTCTCCAATTAGGGTTTTTAACCAATCTTGTGCATCCAATTGTTGTGTTTGTGTCATTGAATGAACATTTAGGTCATTTCGTCCTCCCTAGGCTTATTCTTGTCCAATTAGGGTTTTTAACCAATCTTGTGCATCCCAAAGGAGTGTTTGTGTCATTGGATGAACATTTAGGTCATTTTGTTCCTCCCTAGGCTTATTCTTATCCAATTAGGGTTTTTAACCAATCTTTTGCATCCAATAAGTGCATTTGCGTCAATGGATGAACTATAGGGTCATTTTCAACCTCCCTAGGCTTATTCTTGTCCAATTAGGGTTTTTAACCAATCTTGTGCGTCCAATAGGTGTGTTTGTGTCATTGGATGAACATTTTGGTCCTTTTCGTCCTCCCAGGGCATATTCTTGTCCAATTAGGGTTTTTAACCAATCTTGTGCATCCATTAGGTGTGTTTTTGTCATTGGATGAATATTTAGGTTATTTTCGTCCTCCCTAGGCTTATTCTTGTCCAATTAGGGTTTTTAACCAATCTTGTGCATCCAATAGGTGTGTTTGTGTCATTGGATGAACATTTAGGTCATTTTGTTCCTCCCTAGGCTAATTCTTGTCCAATTAGGGTTTTTAACGAATGTTGTGCATCCAATGAGTTCATTTGTGTCAATGGATGAACATTTAGGTCATTTTAGTCGTCTGTAATCTTATTCTTGTCCAATTAGGGTTTTTAACGAATCTTGTGCATCCAATTAGTTCATTTGTGTCATAGGATGAACATTTAGGTCATTTTCATCCTCCCTAGGCTTATTCTTGTCCAATTAGGGTTTTTAACCTATCTTGTGCAATCAATAAGTTCATTTGTGTCATTGGATGTACAGTTAGGTCATTTTCGTCCTCCCTAGATTTATTCTTCTCCAATTAGGGTTTTTAAAGACTCTTGTGCATCCAAAAGGTGTGTTTGTGTAATTGGATGAACATTTAGGTCATTTTGTTCCTCCCTAGGCTTATTCTTGTCCAATTAGGCTTTTTAACCAATCTTGTGCATCCAATAGGTGTGTTTGTGTCATTGGATGAACTATTAGGTCATTTTCGTCCTCCCCTAGGCTTATTCTTGTCCAATTAGGGTTTTTAACAAATCTTGTGCATCCAATAGGTGTGTTTGTGTCATTGGATGAACATTCAAGTCATTTTCATCCTCCCTAGGCTTATTCTTGTCCAATTAGGGTAACCAATCTTGTGCCTCCAATAGGTGTGTTTGTGTCATTGGATGAACATTTAGGTCATTTTGTTCCTCCCTAGGCTTATTGTTGTCCAATTAGGGTTTTTAACCAATCATGTGCATCCAATAGGTGTGTTTGTGTCATTGGATCAACAATTAGGTCATTTTCGTCCTCCATAGATTTATTCTTGTCCAATTGGGGTTTTTAAACAATCTTCTGCATCCAATAGGTGTGTTTGTGTCATTGGATGATCATTTAGGTCGTTTTGTTCCTTCCTTGGCTTATTCTTGTCCAATTAGCGTTTTTAAGCAGTCATGTTCATCCAATAGGTGTGTTTGCGTCATTGGATGAACGTTTAGGTCATTTTGTTCCTCCCTAGGCTTATTCTTGTCCAATTAGGGGTTTTAACCAATCTTGTGCTACCAATAGGTGTGTTTGTGTCATTGGATGAACATTTAGGTCATTTTCGTCCTCCCTAGGCTTATTCGTGTCCAATTAGGGTTTTTAACCAATCTTGTACTTCCAATAGGTGTGTTTGTGTCATGGAATGAACATTTAGGCCATTTGCGTCCTCCCTAGGCTTATTCTTGTCCAATTATGGTTTTTAACCAATCTTTTG
>JBBPBT010000610.1:92608-105065 GCA_037974875.1 Cicer bijugum
GAACATTTAGGTCATTTTGTTCCTCCCTAGGCTTATTCTTTTCTAATTAGGGTTTTTAACCAATCATGTGCATCCAATAGGTATGTTTTTGTCATTTGATGTACATTTATGTCATTTAATTCCTCCCTACGTGTATTCTTGTCCAATTAGGGTTTTTAATCAATCTTGTGCATCCAAAAGGTGTGTTTGTGTCATTGGATGAAAATTTAGGTCATTTTATTTCTCCCTAGGCTTATTCTTGTCCAATTAGAGTTTTTAAGCAATCATGTGTATCCAATAAGTTCATTTGCGACATTGGATGTACATTTAGGTCATTTTCGTCCTCCCTAGGCTTATTCTTGTCCAATTAGGTTTTTAACCAATCTTGTGCATCCAATAGGTGTGTTTGTGTCATTGGATGAACATTTAGGTCATTTTCGTCCTCCCTAGGCATATTCGTGTCCAATTAGGGTTTTTAACCAATCTTGTGAATCCAATAGGTGTGTTTGTGTCATTGAATGAACATTTAGGTCATTTGCGTCCTCCCTAGGCTTATTCTTGTCCAATTAGGGTTTTTAACCAATCTTGTGCATCCAATAGGAGTGTTTCTGTCATTGGACGAACATTTAGGTCATTTTGTTCCTCCCTAGGCTTATTCTTATCCAATTAGGGTTTTTAACCAATCTTGTGCATCCAATTAGTGCGTATGTGTCATTGGATGAACTATTAGGCCATTTTCAGCCTCCCAAGGCTTATTCTTGTCCAATTAGGGTTTTTAACCAATCTTGTGCGTCCAATAGGTGTGTTTGTGTCATTGGATGAACATTTTGGTCCTTTTCATCCTCCCTAGGCTTATTCATGTCCAATTAGGGTTTTTAACCAATCTTGTGCATCCAATAGGTGTGTTGGTGTCGTTTGATGAATATTTAGGTCATTTTCGTCCTCCCTAGGCTTATTCTTGTCCAATTAGCGTTTTTAACCAGTCATGTTCATCCAATAGGTGTTTTTGCATCGTTGGATGAACGTTTAGGTCATTTTGTTCCTCCCTTGGCTTATTCTTGTCCAATTAGGGGTTCTAACCAATCTTGTGCATCCAATAGGTGTGTTTGTGTCATTGGATGAACATTTAGGTCATTTTCTTCGTCTGTAATCTTATTCTTGCCCAATTAGGCTTTTTAACGAATCTTGTGCATCCAATTAGTTCATTTGTGTCATTGGATGAACTATTAGGTCATTTTCGTCCTCCCCTAGGCTTATTCTTGTCCAATTAGGGTTTTTAACAAATCTTATGCGTCCAATAGGTGTGTTTGTGTCATAGGATGAACATTTAGGCCATTTTCGTCCTCCCTAGGCTTATTCATGTCCCATTAGGGTTTTTAACCTATCTTGTGCAACCAATAAGTTCATTTGTGTCTTTGGATGTAGAGTTAGTTCATTTTCGTCTTCCCTAGATTAATTCTTCTCCAATTAGGGTTTTAAGGAAATTTGTGCATCCAAAAGGGGTGTTTGTGTCATTGGATGAACATTTAGATCATTTTGTTCCTCCCAAGGCTAATTCTTGCCCATTTAGGGTTTTTAACCAATCTTGTGCATTCGATAAGTGTGTTGATGTCATTGGATGAACATTTAGGTCATTTTCGTCCTCCCCTAGGCTTATTCTTGTCTATTTAGGGTTTTTAACAAATCTTGTGCGTCCAATAGGTGTGTCTGTAACATTGGATGAACATTCAGGTCATTTTCGTCCTCCTTAGGCTTATTCTTGTCCAATTAGGGTTTTAAACCAATCTTGTGCATCCAATAGGTGTGTTTGTGTCATTGGATGAACATTTAGGTCATTTTGTTCCTCCATAGGCTTATTCTTGTCCATTTAGGGTTTTTAATCAATCTTGTGCATCCAAAAGGTGTGTTTGTGTCATTGGATGAAAATTTAGGTCATTTTGTTCCTCCCTAGGCTTATTCTTGTACAATTAGGGTTTTAAGCAATCTTGTGTATCCAATAAGTTCATTTGCGTCATTGGATGTACATTTAGGTCATTTTCTTCCTCCATAGGTTTATTCTTGTCCAATTAGGGTTTTTAACCAATCTTGTGCATCTAATAGGTGTGTTTGTGTCATTGGATGAACATTTAGGTCATGTTGTTCCTCCCAAGGCTTTTTCTTGTCCAATTAGGGTTTTTAACCAATCTTGTGCATCCAATAAGTTCATTTGGGGCATTAGATGACCATTTAGGACATTTTGGTCCTCCCTAGGCTTATTCTTGTCCTATTAGGGTTTTTAACCAATCTTGTGCGTCCAATAAGTTCATTTGTGTCAATGGATGTACAGTTAGGTCATTTTCGTCCTCCCTAGGCTTATTCTTGTCCAATTAGGGTTTTTAACCAATCTTGTGCATCCAATAAGTGCATTTGCGTCATTGGATGAACTATTAGATCATTTTCAACCTCCCTAGGCTTATTCTTGTCCAAGTAGGGTTTTTAACCAATCTTCTGTATCCAATAGGTGTGTTTGTGTCATTGGATGAACATTTAGGTCATTTTGTTCCTCCCTAAGCTTATTCTAGTCCAATTAGGGTTTTTAACCAATCTTGTGCATCCAATAGTTGTGTTTGTGTCATTGGATGAATATTTAGGTCATTACCGTCCTCTGTAGGCTTATTCTTGTCCAATTATGGTTTTTAACCAATCTTGTGCATCCAATAGGTGTGTTTGGGTCATTGGATGAACATTTAGGTCATTTTCGTCCTCCCTAGGCTTATTCGTGTCCAATTAGGGTTTTTAACCAATCTTGTGCATCCAATTGGTGTGTTTGTGTCATTGAATGAACATTTAGGTCATTTGTGTCCTCCCTAGGCTTATTCTTGTTCAATTTGGGTTTTTAACCAATCTTGTGCATCCAATAGGAGTGTTTGTGTCATTGGATGAACATTTAGGTTATTATGTTCCTCCCTAGGCTTATTCTTATCCAATTAGGGTTTTTAACCAATCTTGTGCATCCAATAAGTGCATTTGCGTCATTGGATGAACTATTAGGTCATTTTCAACCTCCCTAGGCTTATTCTTGTCCAATTAGGGTTTTTAATCAATCTTGTGCGTCCAATTGGTGTGTTTGTATCATTTGATGAACATTTTGGTCCTTTTCGTCCTCCCTAGGCTTATTCTTGTCCAATTAGGGTTTTAAACCAATCTTGTGCATCCAATAGGTGTGTTTGTGTCATTGGATAATCATTTAGGTCATTTTCGTCCTCCCTAGGCATTTTCGTGTCCAACTAGGGTTTTTAACCAATCTTGTGCATCCAATAGGTGTGTTTGTGTCATTGAATGAACATTTAGGTCATTTGCATCCTCCCTAGGGTTATTCTTGTCCAATTATGGTTTTTAACCAATCTTGTGCATCCAATAGGAGTGTTTGTGTCATTGGATGAACATTTAGGTCATTTTGTTCCTCCCTAGGCTTATTCTTATCCAATTAGGGTTTTTAACCAATCTTGTGCATCCAATAAGTGCATTTGCGTCATTGGATAATCTATTAGGTTATTTTCAACCTTCCTAGGGTTTTTCTTGTCCAATTAGGGTTTTTAACCAATCTTGTGCGTCCAATAGGAGTGTTTGTGTCGTTGGATGAACATTTTGGTCCTTTTCGTCCTCCCTAGGCTTATTCTTGTCCAATTAGGGTTTTTAACCAATCTTGTGCATCCACTAGGTGTGTTTTTGTCATTGGATGAATATTTAGGTCATTTTCGTCCTCCCTAGGCTTATTCTTGTCCAATTAGGGTTTTTAACCAATCTTGTGCATCGAATAGGTGTGTTTGTGACATTGGATGAACATTTAGGTCATTTTGTTCCTCCCTAGGTTTATTCTTGTCCAATTAGGGTTTTTAATGAATGTTGTGCATCCAATGAGTTCATTTGTGTCATTGGATGAACATTTAGGTCATTTTCGTCGTCCGTAATCTTATTCTTGTCCAATTAGGGTTTTTAACGAATCTTGTGCATCCAATTAGTTCATTTGTGTCATTGGATGAACTATTAGGTCATTTTCGTCCTCCCCTAGGTTCATTCTTGTCCAATTAGGGTTTTTAACAAATCTTGTGCGTCCAATAGGTGTGTTTGTGTCATAGGATGAACATTTAGGTCATTTTCGTCCTCCCTAGGCTTATTCTTGTCTAATTAGGGTTTTTAACCTATCTTGTGCAATCAATAAGTTCATTTGTGTCATTGGATGTACAGTTAGGTCATTTTTGTCCTCCCTAGATTTATTCTTCTCCAATTAGGGTTTTTAAAGAATCTTGTGCATCCAAAAGGTGTGTTTGTGTCATTGGATGAACATTTAGGTCATTTTCGTCCTCCCTAGGCTTATTCCTGTCCAATTCGGGTTCTTAACCAGTCTTGTGCATCCAATAGGTGTGTTTGTGTAATTGGATGAACATTTTGGTCATTTTGTTCCTCCCTAGGCTTATTCTTTTGCAATTAGGGTTTTTAACCAATCTTGTGCATCCAATAGGTTTGTTGGTGTCATTGAATGAATATTTAGGGCCTTTTCGTCTTCCCTATGCTTATTCTTGTCCAATTAGGGTTTTTAACCAATCTTGTGCATCCAATTGTTGTGTTTGTGTCATTGAATGAACATTTAGGTCATTTCGTCCTCCCTAGGCTTATTCTTGTCCAATTAGGGTTTTTAACCAATCTTGTGCATCCCAAAGGAGTGTTTGTGTCATTGGATGAACATTTAGGTCATTTTGTTCCTCCCTAGGCTTATTCTTATCCAATTAGGGTTTTTAACCAATCTTTTGCATCCAATAAGTGCATTTGCGTCAATGGATGAACTATAGGGTCATTTTCAACCTCCCTAGGCTTATTCTTGTCCAATTAGGGTTTTTAACCAATCTTGTGCGTCCAATAGGTGTGTTTGTGTCATAGGATGAACATTTAGGTCATTTTCATCCTCCCTAGGCTTATTCTTGTCCAATTAGGGTTTTTAACCTATCTTGTGCAATCAATAAGTTCATTTGTTTCATTGGATGTACAGTTAGGTCATTTTCGTCCTCCCTAGATTTATTCTTCTCCAATTAGGGTTTTTAAAGACTCTTGTGCATCCAAAAGGTGTGTTTGTGTAATTGGATGAACATTTAGGTCATTTTGTTCCTCCCTAGGCTTATTCTTGTCCAATTAGGCTTTTTAACCAATCTTGTGCATCCAATAGGTGTGTTTGTGTCATTGGATGAACTATTAGGTCATTTTCGTCCTCCCCTAGGCTTATTCTTGTCCAATTAGGGTTTTTAACAAATCTTGTGCATCCAATAGGTGTGTTTGTGTCATTGGATGAACATTCAAGTCATTTTCATCCTCCCTAGGCTTATTCTTGTCCAATTAGGGTAACCAATCTTGTGCCTCCAATAGGTGTGTTTGTGTCATTGGATGAACATTTAGGTCATTTTGTTCCTCCCTAGGCTTATTGTTGTCCAATTAGGGTTTTTAACCAATCATGTGCATCCAATAGGTGTGTTTGTGTCATTGGATCAACAATTAGGTCATTTTCGTCCTCCATAGATTTATTCTTGTCCAATTAGGGTTTTTAAACAATCTTCTGCATCCAATAGGTGTGTTTGTGTCATTGGATGATCATTTAGGTCGTTTTGTTCCTCCCTTGGCTTATTCTTGTCCAATTAGCGTTTTTAAGCAGTCATGTTCATCCAATAGGTGTGTTTGCGTCATTGGATGAACGTTTAGGTCATTTTCATCCTCCCTAGGCTTATTCTTGTCCAATTAGGGTAACCAATCTTGTGCATCCAATAGGTGTGTTTGTGTCATTGGATGAACATTTGGGTCATTTTCTTCGTCTGTAATCTTATTCTTGCCCAATTAGGCTTTTTAACGAATCTTGTGCATCCAATTAGTTCATTTGTGTCATTGGATAAACTATTAGGTCATTTTCGTCCTCCCCTAGGCTTATTCTTGTCCAATTAGGGTTTTTAACAAATCTTATGCGTCCAATAGGTGTGTTTGTGTCATAGGATGAACATTTAGGCCATTTTCGTCCTCCCTAGGCTTATTCATGTCCCATTAGGGTTTTTAACCTATCTTGTGCAACCAATAAGTTCATTTGTGTCTTTGGATGTAGAGTTAGTTCATTTTCGTCTTCCCTAGATTAATTCTTCTCCAATTAGGGTTTTAAGGAAATTTGTGCATCCAAAAGGGGTGTTTGTGTCATTGGATGAACATTTAGGTCATTTTCGTCCTCCCTATGCTTATTCCTGTCCAATTCGGGTTCTTAACCAATCTTGTGCATCCAACAGGTGTGTTGGTGTAATTGGATGAACATTTAGATCATTTTGTTCCTCCCAAGGCTAATTCTTGCCCATTTAGGGTTTTTAACCAATCTTGTGCATTCGATAAGTGTGTTGATGTCATTGGATGAACATTTAGGTCATTTTCGTCCTCCCCTAGGCTTATTCTTGTCTATTTAGGGTTTTTAACAAATCTTGTGCGTCCAATAGGTGTGTCTGTAACATTGGATGAACATTCAGGTCATTTTCGTCCTCCTTAGGCTTATTCTTGTCCAATTAGGGTTTTAAACCAATCTTGTTCATCCAATAGGTGTGTTTGTGTCATTGGATGAACATTTAGGTCATTTTGTTCCTCCATAGGCTTATTCTTGTCCATTTAGGGTTTTTAATCAATCTTGTGCATCCAAAAGGTGTGTTTGTGTCATTGGATGAAAATTTAGGTCATTTTGTTCCTCCCTAGGCTTATTCTTGTACAATTAGGGTTTTAAGCAATCTTGTGTATCCAATAAGTTCATTTGCGTCCTCTGTAGGCTTATTCTTGTCCAATTATGGTTTTTAACCAATCTTGTGCATCCAATAGGTGTGTTTGGGTCATTGGATGAACATTTAGGTCATTTTCGTCCTCCCTAGGCTTATTCGTGTCCAATTAGGGTTTTTAACCAATCTTGTGCATCCAATTGGTGTGTTTGTGTCATTGAATGAACATTTAGGTCATTTGCATCCTCCCTAGGGTTATTTTTGTCCAATTTGGGTTTTTAACCAATCTTGTGCATCCAATAGGAGTGTTTGTGTCATTGGATGAACATTTAGGTCATTTTGTTCCTCCCTAGGCTTATTCTTATCCAATTAGGGTTTTTAACCAATCTTGTGCATCCAATAAGTGCATTTGCGTCATTGGATGAACTATTAGGTCATTTTCAACCTCCCTAGGCTTTTTCTTCTCCAATTAGGGTTTTTAACCAATCTTGTGCGTCCAATAGGAGTGTTTGTGTCATTGGATGAACATTTTGGTCCTTTTCGTCCTCCCTAGGCTTATTCATGTCCAATTAGGGTTTTTAACCAATCTTGTGCATCCACTAGGTGTGTTTTTGTCATTGGATGAATATTTAGGTCATTTTCGTCCTCCCTAGGCTTATTCTTGTCCAATTAGGTTTTTTAACCAATCTTGTGCATCGAATTGGTGTGTTTGTGACATTGGATGAACATTTAGGTCATTTTGTTCCTCCCTAGGCTTATTCTTGTCCAATTAGGGTTTTTAAGCAATCTTGTGTATCCAATAAGTTCATTTGCGTCATTGGATGTACATTTAGGTCATTTTCGTACTCCCTAGGTTTATTCTTGTCCAATTAGGGTTTTTAACCAATCTAGTGCATCCAATAGGTGTGTTTGTGTCATTGGATGAACATTTAGGTCATTTTGTTCCTCCCAAGGCTTATTCTTATCCAACTAGGGTTTTTAACCAATATTTTGCATCCAATAGGAGTGTTTGTGTCATTGAATGAACATTTAGGTCATTTCGTCCTCCATAGGCTTATTCTTGTCCAATTAGGGTTTTTAACCAATCTTGTGCATCCAATAGAAGTGTTTGTGTCATTGGATGAACATTTAGGTCATTTTGTTCCTCCCTAGGCTTATTCTTGTCCAATTAGGGTTTTTAACCAATCTTGTGCATCCAATAGGTGTGTTGGTGTCATTGGATGAATATTTAGGGCATTTTCGTCTTCCCTAGGCTTATTCTTGTCCAATTAGGGTTTTTAACCAATCTTGTGCATCAAATATGTGTGTTTGTGTCATTGGATGAACATTTAGGTCATTTTGTTCCTCCCTAGGCTTATTGTTGTCCAATTAGGGTTTTTAACCAATCATGTGCATCCAATAGGTATGTTTGTGTCATTTGATGTACATTTAGGTCATTTTCTTCCTCCTTACGTGTGTTCTTGTCCAATTAGGGTTTTTAATCAATCTTGTGCATCCAAAAGGTGTGTTTGTGTCATTGGATGAAAATTTAGGTCATTTTGTTCCTCCCTAGGCTTATTCTTGTCCAATTAGGGTTTTTAAGCAATCTTGTGTATCCAATAAGTTCATTTGCGTCATTGGATGTACATTTAGGTCATTTTCGTACTCCCTAGGTTTATTCTTGTCCAATTAGGGTTTTTAACCAATCTTGTGCATCCAATAGGTGTGTTTGTGTCATTGGATGAACATTTAGGTCATTTTGTTCCTCCCTTAGCTTATTCTTATCCAATTAGGGTTTTTAACCAATCTTTTGCGTCCAATAGGAGTGTTTGTGTCATTGAATGAACATTTAGGTCATTTCGTCCTCCCTAGGCTTATTCTTGTCCAATTAGGGTTTTTAACCAATCTTGTGCATCCAAAAGGAGTGTTTGTGTCATTGGATGAACATTTAGGTCATTTTGTTCCTCCCTAGGCTTATTCTTATCCAATTAGGGTTTTTAACCAATCTTTTGCATCCAATAAGTGCATTTGCGTCAATGGATGAACTATAGGGTCATTTTCAACCTCCCTAGGCTTATTCTTGTCCAATTAGGGTTTTTAACCAATCTTGTGCGTCCAATAGGTGTGTTTGTGTCATTGGATGAACATTTTGGTCCTTTTCGTCCTCCCTAGGCTTATTCTTGTCCAATTAGGGTTTTTAACCAATCTTGTGCATCCATTAGGTGTGTTTTTGTCATTGGATGAATATTTAGGTCATTTTCGTCCTACCTAGGCTTATTCTTGTCCAATTACTGTTTTTAACCAATCTTGTGCATCCAATAGGTGTGTTTGTGTCATTGGACGAACATTTAGGTCATTTTGTTCCTCCCTAGGCTTATTCTTGTCCAATTAGGGTTTTTAACGAATGTTGTGCATCCAATGACTTCATTTGTGTCATTGGATGAACATTTAGGTCATTTTAGTCGTCTGTAATTTTATTCTTGTCCAATTAGGGTTTTTAACGAATCTTGTGCATCCAATTAGTTCATTTGTGTCATTGGATGAACTACTAGGTCATTTTCGTCCTCCCCTAAGTTTATTCTTGTCCAATTAGGGTTTTTAACAAATCTTGTGCGTCCAATAGGTGTGTTTGTGTCATAGGATGAACATTTAGGTCATTTTCATCCTCCCTAGGCTTATTCTTGTCCAATTAGGGTTTTTAACCTTTCTTCGCAATCAATAAGTTCATTTGTGTCATTGGATGTACAATTAGGTCATTTTCGTCCTCCATAGATTTATTCTTCTCCAATTAGGGTTTTTAAAGACTCTTGTGCATCCAAAAGGTGTGTTTGTGTCATTGGATGAACATTTAGGTCATTTTCGTCCTCCCTAGGCTTATTCTTGTCCAATTCGGGCTCTTAACCAATCTTGTGCATCCAATAGGTGTGTTTGTGTAATTGGATGAACATTTAGGTCATTTTGTTCCTCCCTAGGCTTATTCTTGTCCAATTAGGGTTTTTAACCAATCTTGTGCATCCAATAGGTGTGTTGGTGTCATTGGATGAATATTTAGGGCATTTTCGTCTTCCCTAGGCTTATTCTTGTCCAATTAGGGTTTTTAACCAATCTTGTGCATCCACTAGGTGTGTTTTTGTCATTGGATGAATATTTAGGTCATTTTCGTCCTCCCTAGGCTTATTCTTGTCCAATTAGGGTTTTTAACCTATCTTGTGCAATCAATAAGTTCATTTGTGTCATTGGATGTACAGTTAGGTCATTTTCGTCCTCCCTAGATTTATTCTTCTCCAATTAGGGTTTTTAAAGACTCTTGTGCATCCAAAAGGTGTGTTTGTGTAATTGGATGAACATTTAGGTCATTTTGTTCCTCCCTAGGCTTATTCTTGTCCAATTAGGCTTTTTAACCAATCTTGTGCATCCAATAGGTGTGTTTGTGTCATTGGATGAACTATTAGGTCATTTTCGTCCTCCCCTAGGCTTATTCTTGTCCAATTAGGGTTTTTAACAAATCTTGTGCATCCAATAGGTGTGTTTGTGTCATTGGATGAACATTCAAGTCATTTTCATCCTCCTTAGGCTTATTCTTGTCCAATTAGGGTAACCAATCTTGTGCCTCCAATAGGTGTGTTTTTGTCATTGGATGAACATTTAGGTCATTTTGTTCCTCCCTAGGCTTATTGTTGTCCAATTAGGGTTTTTAACCAATCATGTGCATCCAATAGGTGTGTTTGTGACATTGGATCAACAATTAGGTCATTTTCGTCCTCCATAGATTTATTCTTGTCCAATTAGGGTTTTTAAACAATCTTCTGCATCCAATAGGTGTGTTTGTGTCATTGGATGATCATTTAGGTCGTTTTGTTCCTCCCTTGGCTTATTCTTGTCCAATTAGCGTTTTTAAGCAGTCATGTTCATCCAATAGGTGTGTTTGCGTCATTGGATGAACGTTTAGGTCATTTTGTTCCTCCCTAGGCTTATTCTTGTCCAATTAGGGGTTTTAACCAATCTTGTGCTACCAATAGGTGTGTTTGTGTCATTGGATGAACATTTAGGTCATTTTCGTCCTCCCTAGGCTTATTCGTGTCCAATTAGGGTTTTTAACCAATCTTGTACTTCCAATAGGTGTGTTTGTGTCATGGAATGAACATTTAGGCCATTTGCGTCCTCCCTAGGCTTATTCTTGTCCAATTATGGTTTTTAACCAATCTTTTGAATCCAATAGGAGTGTTTGTGTCATTGGACGAACATTTAGGTCATTTTGTTCCTCCCTAGGCTTATTGTTTTCTAATTAGGGTTTTTAACCAATCATGTGCATCTAATAGGTATGTTTTTGTCATTTGATGTACATCTATGTCATTTAATTCCTCCCTACGTGTATTCTTGTCCAATTAGGGTTTTTAATCAATCTTGTGCATCCAAAAGGTGTGTTTGTGTCATTGGATGAAAATTTAGGTCATTTTATTTCTCCCTAGGCTTATTCTTGTCCAATTAGAGTTTTTAAGCAATCATGTGTATCCAATAAGTTCATTTGCGACATTGGATGTACATTTAGGTCATTTTCGTCCTCCCTAGGCTTATTCTTGTCCAATTAGGTTTTTAACCAATCTTGTGCATCCAATAGGTGTGTTTGTGTCATTGGATGAACATTTAGGTCATTTTCGTCCTCCCTAGGCATATTCGTGTCCAATTAGGGTTTTTAACCAATCTTGTGAATCCAATAGGTGTGTTTGTGTCATTGAATGAACATTTAGGTCATTTGCGTCCTCCCTAGGCTTATTCTTGTCCAATTAGGGTTTTTAACCAATCTTGTGCATCCAATAGGAGTGTTTCTGTCATTGGACGAACATTTAGGTCATTTTGTTCCTCCCTAGGCTTATTCTTATCCAATTAGGGTTTTTAACCAATCTTGTGCATCCAATTAGTGCGTATGTGTCATTGGATGAACTATTAGGCCATTTTCAGCCTCCCAAGGCTTATTCTTGTCCAATTAGGGTTTTTAACCAATCTTGTGCGTCCAATAGGTGTGTTTGTGTCATTGGATGAACATTTTGGTCCTTTTCATCCTCCCTAGGCTTATTCTTGTCCAATTAGGGTTTTTAACCAATCTTGTGCATCCAATAGGTGTGTTGGTGTCGTTTGATGAATATTTAGGTCATTTTCGTCCTCCCTAGGCTTATTCTTGTCCAATTAGCGTTTTTAACCAGTCATGTTCATCCAATAGGTGTTTTTGCATCGTTGGATGAACGTTTAGGTCATTTTGTTCCTCCCTAGGCTTATTCTTGTCCAATTAGGGGTTCTAACCAATCTTGTGCATCCAATAGGTGTGTTTGTGTCATTGGATGAACATTTAGGTCATTTTCTTCGTCTGTAATCTTATTCTTGCCCAATTAGGCTTTTTAACGAATCTTGTGCATCCAATTAGTTCATTTGTGTCATTGGATGAACTATTAGGTCATTTTCGTCCTCCCCTAGGCTTATTCTTGTCCAATTAGTTCATTTGTGTCATAGGATGAACATTTAGGCCATTTTCGTCCTCCCTAGGCTTATTCATGTCCCATTAGGGTTTTTAACCTATCTTGTGCAACCAATAAGTTCATTTGTGTCTTTGGATGTAGAGTTAGTTCATTTTCGTCTTCCCTAGATTAATTCTTCTCCAATTAGGGTTTTAAGGAAATTTGTGCATCCAAAAGGGGTGTTTGTGTCATTGGATGAACATTTAGGTCATTTTCGTCCTCCCTATG
>JBBPBT010000610.1:105075-141496 GCA_037974875.1 Cicer bijugum
TTTTTAAAGAATCTTGTGCATCCAAAAGGTGTGTTTGTGTCATTGGATGAACATTTAGGTCATTTTCGTCCTCCCTAGGCTTATTCCTGTCCAATTCGGGTTCTTAACCAGTCTTGTGCATCCAATAGGTGTGTTTGTGTAATTGGATGAACATTTTGGTCATTTTGTTCCTCCCTAGGCTTATTCTTTTGCAATTAGGGTTTTTAACCAATCTTGTGCATCCAATAGGTTTGTTGGTGTCATTGAATGAATATTTAGGGCCTTTTCGTCTTCCCTATGCTTATTCTTGTCCAATTAGGGTTTTTAACCTATCTTGTGCATCCAATAGGTGTGTTTGTGTCATTGGATGAACTATTAGGTCATTTTCATCCTCCCCTAGGCTTATTCTTGTCCAATTAGGGTTTTTAACAAATCTTGTGCGTCCAATAGGTGTGTTTGTGTCATTGAATGAACATTCAGGTCATTTTCATCCTCCCTAGGCTTATTCTTGTCCAATAAGGGTTTTTAACCAATCTTGTGCATCCAATAGGTGTGTTTGTGTCATTGGATGAACATTTAGGTGATTTTGTTCCTCCCTAGGCTTATTGTTGTCCGATTAGGGTTTTTAACCCATCGTGTGCATCCAATAGGTATGTTTGTGTCATTTGATGTACATTTAGGTCATTTTCTTCCTCCCTACGTGTATTCTTGTCCAATTAGGGTTTTTAACCAATCTTGTGCATCCAATAAGTGTGTTTGTGTCATTGCATGAACATTTAGGTCATTTTGTTCCTCCCTAAGCTTATTATTATCCAATTCGGGTTTTTAACCAATCTTGTGCATCCAATAGGTGTGTTTGTGTCACTGGATGAACATTTAGGTCATTTTCGTCCTCCCTAGGCTTATTCGTGTCCTATTAGGGTTTTTAACCAATCTTTTGCGTCCAATAGGTGTGTTTGTGTCATTGGATGAATATTTAGGTGATTCCCGTCCTCCGTAGGCTTATTCTTCTCCAATTAGGGTTTTTAACCAATCTTGTGCATCCAATAGGTGTGGTTGTGTCATTGGATGAACATTTAGGTCATTTTGTTCCTCCCTAGGCTTATTCTTATCCAATTAGGGTTTTTAACCAATCTTTTGCATCCAATAAGTGCATTTGCGTCAATGGATGAACTATAGGGTCATTTTCAACCTCCCTAGGCTTATTCTTGTCCAATTAGGGTTTTTAACCAATCTTGTGCGTCCAATAGGTGTGTTTGTGTCATTGGATGAACATTTTGGTCCTTTTCGTCCTCCCTGGGCTTATTCTTGTCCAATTAGGGTTTTTAACCAATCTTGTGCATCCATTAGGTGTGTTTTTGTCATTGGATGAATATTTAGGTCATTTTCGTCCTCCCTAGGCTTATTCTTGTCCAATTAGGGTTTTTAACCAATCTTGTGCATCCAATAGGTGTGTTTGTGTCATTGGATGAACATTTAGGTCATTTTGTTCCTCCCTAGGCGAATTCTTGTCCAATTAGGGTTTTTAACGAATGTTGTGCATCCAATGAGTTCATTTGTGTCATTGGATGAACATTTAGGTCATTTTAGTCGTCTGTAATCTTATTCTTGTCCAATTAGGGTTTTTAACGAATCTTGTGCATCCAATTAGTTCATTTGTGTCATTGGATGAACTATTAGGTCATTTTCGTCCTCCCCTAGGTTTATTCTTGTCCAATTAGGGTTTTTAACAAATGTTGTGCGTCCAATAGGTGTGTTTGTGTCATAGGATGAACATTTAGGTCATTTTCATCCTCCCCAGGCTTATTCTTGTCCAATTAGGGTTTTTAACCTATCTTGTGCAATCAATAAGTTCATTTGTGTCATTGGATGTACAGTTAGGTCATTTTCGTCCTCCCTAGATTTATTCTTCTCCAATTAGGGTTTTTAAAGACTCTTGTGCATCCAAAAGGTGTGTTTGTGTAATTGGATGAACATTTAGGTCATTT
The DNA here is from genome assembly GCA_037974875.1 of Cicer bijugum. Lineage (NCBI taxonomy): Eukaryota > Viridiplantae > Streptophyta > Magnoliopsida > Fabales > Fabaceae > Cicer > Cicer bijugum. The sequence goes on from JBBPBT010000610.1 coordinate 107,043, forward strand.
TGTTCCTCCCTAGGCTTATTCTTGTCCAATTAGGCTTTTTAACCAATCTTGTGCATCCAATAGGTGTGTTGGTGTCATTGGATGAATATTTAGGGCATTTTCGTCTTCCCTAGGCTTATTCTTGTCCAATTTGGGTTTTTAACCAATCTTGTGCATCCAATAGGTGTGTTTGTGTCATTGGACGAACTATTAGGTCATTTTTGTCCTCCCCTAGGCTTATTCTTGTCCGATTAGCGTTTTTAACAAATCATGTGCGTCCAATAGGAGTGTTTGTGTCATTGGATGAACATTCAGGTCATTTTATCCTCCCTAGGCTTATTCTTGTCCAATTAGGGTTTTTAACCAATCTTGTGCATCCAATAGGTGTGTTTGTGTCATTGGATGAACTATTAGGTCATTTTCGTCCTCCCCTAGGCTTATTCTTGTCCAATTAGGGTTTTTAACAAATCTTGTGCATCCAATAGGTGTGTTTGTGTCATTGGATGAACATTCAAGTCATTTTCATCCTCCCTAGGCTTATTCTTGTCCAATTAGGGTAACCAATCTTGTGCCTCCAATAGGTGTGTTTGTGTCATTGGATGAACATTTAGGTCATTTTGTTCCTCCCTAGGCTTATTGTTGTCCAATTAGGGTTTTTAACCAATCATGTGCATCCAATAGGTGTGTTTGTGTCATTGGATCAACAATTAGGTCATTTTCGTCCTCCATAGATTTATTCTTGTCCAATTAGGGTTTTTAAACAATCTTCTGCATCCAATAGGTGTGTTTGTGTCATTGGATGATCATTTAGGTCGTTTTGTTCCTCCCTTGGCTTATTCTTGTCCAATTAGCGTTTTTAAGCAGTCATGTTCATCCAATAGGTGTGTTTGCGTCATTGGATGAACGTTTAGGTCATTTTGTTCCTCCCTAGGCTTATTCTTGTCCAATTAGGGGTTTTAACCAATCTTGTGCTACCAATAGGTGTGTTTGTGTCATTGGATGAACATTTAGGTCATTTTCGTCCTCCCTAGGCTTATTCGTGTCCAATTAGGGTTTTTAACCAATCTTGTACTTCCAATAGGTGTGTTTGTGTCATGGAATGAACATTTAGGCCATTTGCGTCCTCCCTAGGCTTATTCTTGTCCAATTATGGTTTTTAACCAATCTTTTGCATCCAATAGGAGTGTTTGTGTCATTGGACGAACATTTAGGTCATTTTGTTCCTCCCTAGGCTTATTCTTTTCTAATTAGGGTTTTTAACCAATCATGTGCATCCAATAGGTATGTTTTTGTCATTTGATGTACATTTATGTCATTTAATTCCTCCCTACGTGTATTCTTGTCCAATTAGGGTTTTTAATCAATCTTGTGCATCCAAAAGGTGTGTTTGTGTCATTGGATGAAAATTTAGGTCATTTTATTTCTCCCTAGGCTTATTCTTGTCCAATTAGAGTTTTTAAGCAATCATGTGTATCCAATAAGTTCATTTGCGACATTGGATGTACATTTAGGTCATTTTCGTCCTCCCTAGGCTTATTCTTGTCCAATTAGGTTTTTAACCAATCTTGTGCATCCAATAGGTGTGTTTGTGTCATTGGATGAACATTTAGGTCATTTTCGTCCTCCCTAGGCATATTCGTGTCCAATTAGGGTTTTTAACCAATCTTGTGAATCCAATAGGTGTGTTTGTGTCATTGAATGAACATTTAGGTCATTTGCGTCCTCCCTAGGCTTATTCTTGTCCAATTAGGGTTTTTAACCAATCTTGTGCATCCAATAGGAGTGTTTCTGTCATTGGACGAACATTTAGGTCATTTTGTTCCTCCCTAGGCTTATTCTTATCCAATTAGGGTTTTTAACCAATCTTGTGCATCCAATTAGTGCGTATGTGTCATTGGATGAACTATTAGGCCATTTTCAGCCTCCCAAGGCTTATTCTTGTCCAATTAGGGTTTTTAACCAATCTTGTGCGTCCAATAGGTGTGTTTGTGTCATTGGATGAACATTTTGGTCCTTTTCATCCTCCCTAGGCTTATTCTTGTCCAATTAGGGTTTTTCACCAATCTTGTGCATCCAATAGGTGTGTTGGTGTCGTTTGATGAATATTTAGGTCATTTTCGTCCTCCCTAGGCTTATTCTTGTCCAATTAGCGTTTTTAACCAGTCATGTTCATCCAATAGGTGTTTTTGCATCGTTGGATGAACGTTTAGGTCATTTTGTTCCTACCTAGGCTTATTCTTGTCCAATTAGGGGTTCTAACCAATCTTGTGCATCCAATAGGTGTGTTTGTGTCATTGGATGAACATTTAGGTCATTTTCTTCGTCTGTAATCTTATTCTTGCCCAATTAGGCTTTTTAACGAATCTTGTGCATCCAATTAGTTCATTTGTGTCATTGGATGAACTATTAGGTCATTTTCGTCCTCCCCTAGGCTTATTCTTGTCCAATTAGTTCATTTGTGTCATAGGATGAACATTTAGGCCATTTTCGTCCTCCCTAGGCTTATTCATGTCCCATTAGGGTTTTTAACCTATCTTGTGCAACCAATAAGTTCATTTGTGTCTTTGGATGTAGAGTTAGTTCATTTTCGTCTTCCCTAGATTAATTCTTCTCCAATTAGGGTTTTAAGGAAATTTGTGCATCCAAAAGGGGTGTTTGTGTCATTGGATGAACATTTAGGTCATTTTCGTCCTCCCTATGCTTATTCCTGTCCAATTCGGGTTCTTAACCAATCTTGTGCATCCAACAGGTGTGTTGGTGTAATTGGATGAACATTTAGATCATTTTGTTCCTCCCAAGGCTAATTCTTGCCCATTTAGGGTTTTTAACCAATCTTGTGCATTCGATAAGTGTGTTGATGTCATTGGATGAACATTTAGGTCATTTTCGTCCTCCCCTAGGCTTATTCTTGTCTATTTAGGGTTTTTAACAAATCTTGTGCGTCCAATAGGTGTGTCTGTAACATTGGATGAACATTCAGGTCATTTTCGTCCTCCTTAGGCTTATTCTTGTCCAATTAGGGTTTTAAACCAATCTTGTTCATCCAATAGGTGTGTTTGTGTCATTGGATGAACATTTAGGTCATTTTGTTCCTCCATAGGCTTATTCTTGTCCATTTAGGGTTTTTAATCAATCTTGTGCATCCAAAAGGTGTGTTTGTGTCATTGGATGAAAATTTAGGTCATTTTGTTCCTCCCTAGGCTTATTCTTGTACAATTAGGGTTTTAAGCAATCTTGTGTATCCAATAAGTTCATTTGCGTCATTGGATGTACATTTAGGTCATTTTCTTCCTCCATAGGTTTATTCTTGTCCAATTAGGGTTTTTAACCAATCTTGTGCATCTAATAGGTGTGTTTGTGTCATTGGATGAACATTTAGGTCATGTTGTTCCTCCCAAGGCTTTTTCTTGTCCAATTAGGGTTTTTAACCAATCTTGTGCATCCAATAAGTTCATTTGGGGCATTAGATGACCATTTAGGACATTTTGGTCCTCCCTAGGCTTATTCTTGTCCTATTAGGGTTTTTAACCAATCTTGTGCGTCCAATAAGTTCATTTGTGTCAATGGATGTACAGTTAGGTCATTTTCGTCCTCCCTAGGCTTATTCTTGTCCAATTAGGGTTTTTAACCAATCTTGTGCATCCAATAAGTGCATTTGCGTCATTGGATGAACTATTAGATCATTTTCAACCTCCCTAGGCTTATTCTTGTCCAAGTAGGGTTTTTAACCAATCTTCTGTATCCAATAGGTGTGTTTGTGTCATTGGATGAACATTTAGGTCATTTTGTTCCTCCCTAAGCTTATTCTAGTCCAATTAGGGTTTTTAACCAATCTTGTGCATTAAATAGTTGTGTTTGTGTCATTGGATGAATATTTAGGTCATTACCGTCCTCTGTAGGCTTATTCTTGTCCAATTATGGTTTTTAACCAATCTTGTGCATCCAATAGGTGTGTTTGGGTCATTGGATGAACATTTAGGTCATTTTCGTCCTCCCTAGGCTTATTCGTGTCCAATTAGGGTTTTTAACCAATCTTGTGCATCCAATTGGTGTGTTTGTGTCATTGAATGAACATTTAGGTCATTTGCGTCCTCCCTAGGCTTATTCTTGTTCAATTAGGGTTTTTAACCAATCTTGTGCATCCAATAGGAGTGTTTGTGTCATTGGATGAACATTTAGGTCATTATGTTCCTCCCTAGGCTTATTCTTATCCAATTAGGGTTTTTAACCAATCTTGTGCATCCAATAAGTGCATTTGCGTCATTGGATGAACTATTAGGTCATTTTCAACCTCCCTAGGCTTATTCTTGTCCAATTAGGGTTTTTAATCAATCTTGTGCGTCCAATTGGTGTGTTTGTAACATTTGATGAACATTTTGGTCCTTTTCGTCCTCCCTAGGCTTATTCTTGTCCAATTAGGGTTTTAAACCAATCTTGTGCATCCAATAGGTGTGTTTGTGTCATTGGATAATCATTTAGGTCATTTTCGTCCTCCCTAGGCATTTTCGTGTCCAACTAGGGTTTTTAACCAATCTTGTGCATCCAATAGGTGTGTTTGTGTCATTGAATGAACATTTAGGTCATTTGCATCCTCCCTAGGGTTATTCTTGTCCAATTATGGTTTTTAACCAATCTTGTGCATCCAATAGGAGTGTTTGTGTCATTGGATGAACATTTAGGTCATTTTGTTCCTCCCTAGGCTTATTCTTATCCAATTAGGGTTTTTAACCAATCTTGTGCATCCAATAAGTGCATTTGCGTCATTGGATAATCTATTAGGTTATTTTCAACCTTTCTAGGGTTTTTCTTGTCCAATTAGGGTTTTTAACCAATCTTGTGCGTCCAATAGGAGTGTTTGTGTCGTTGGATGAACATTTTGGTCCTTTTCGTCCTCCCTAGGCTTATTCTTGTCCAATTAGGGTTTTTAACCAATCTTGTGCATCCACTAGGTGTGTTTTTGTCATTGGATGAATATTTAGGTCATTTTCGTCTTCCCTAGGCTTATTCTTGTCCAATTAGGGTTTTTAACCAATCTTGTGCATCGAATAGGTGTGTTTGTGACATTGAATGAACATTTAGGTCATTTTGTTCCTCCCTAGGTTTATTCTTGTCCAATTAGGGTTTTTAATGAATGTTGTGCATCCAATGAGTTCATTTGTGTCATTGGATGAACATTTAGGTCATTTTCGTCGTCCGTAATCTTACTCTTGTCCAATTAGGGTTTTTAACGAATCTTGTGCATCCAATTAGTTCATTTGTGTCATTGGATGAACTATTAGGTCATTTTCGTCCTCCCCTAGGTTCATTCTTGTCCAATTAGGGTTTTTAACAAATCTTGTGCGTCCAATAGGTGTGTTTGTGTCATAGGATGAACATTTAGGTCATTTTCGTCCTCCCTAGGCTTATTCTTGTCTAATTAGGGTTTTTAACCTATCTTGTGCAATCAATAAGTTCATTTGTGTCATTGGATGTACAGTTATGTCATTTTTGTCCTCCCTAGATTTATTCTTCTCCAATTAGGGTTTTTTTAAAGAATCTTGTGCATCCAAAAGGTGTGTTTGTGTCATTGGATGAACATTTAGGTCATTTTCGTCCTCCCTAGGCTTATTCCTGTCCAATTCGGGTTCTTAACCAGTCTTGTGCATCCAATAGGTGTGTTTGTGTAATTGGATGAACATTTTGGTCATTTTGTTCCTCCCTAGGCTTATTCTTTTGCAATTAGGGTTTTTAACCAATCTTGTGCATCCAATAGGTTTGTTGGTGTCATTGAATGAATATTTAGGGCCTTTTCGTCTTCCCTATGCTTATTCTTGTCCAATTAGGGTTTTTAACCTATCTTGTGCATCCAATAGGTGTGTTTGTGTCATTGGATGAACTATTAGGTCATTTTCATCCTCCCCTAGGCTTATTCTTGTCCAATTAGGGTTTTTAACAAATCTTGTGCGTCCAATAGGTGTGTTTGTGTCATTGAATGAACATTCAGGTCATTTTCATCCTCCCTAGGCTTATTCTTGTCCAATAAGGGTTTTTAACCAATCTTGTGCATCCAATAGGTGTGTTTGTGTCATTGGATGAACATTTAGGTCATTTTGTTCCTCCCTAGGCTTATTGTTGTCCGATTAGGGTTTTTAACCCATCGTGTGCATCCAATAGGTATGTTTGTGTCATTTGATGTACATTTAGGTCATTTTCTTCCTCCCTACGTGTATTCTTGTCCAATTAGGGTTTTTAACCAATCTTGTGCATCCAATAAGTGTGTTTGTGTCATTGCATGAACATTTAGGTCATTTTGTTCCTCCCTAAGCTTATTATTATCCAATTCGGGTTTTTAACCAATCTTGTGCATCCAATAGGTGTGTTTGTGTCACTGGATGAACATTTAGGTCATTTTCGTCCTCCCTAGGCTTATTCGTGTCCTATTAGGGTTTTTAACCAATCTTTTGCGTCCAATAGGTGTGTTTGTGTCATTGGATGAATATTTAGGTGATTCCCGTCCTCCGTAGGCTTATTCTTCTCCAATTAGGGTTTTTAACCAATCTTGTGCATCCAATAGGTGTGGTTGTGTCATTGGATGAACATTTAGGTCATTTTGTTCCTCCCTAGGCTTATTCTTATCCAATTAGGGTTTTTAACCAATCTTTTGCATCCAATAAGTGCATTTGCGTCAATGGATGAACTATAGGGTCATTTTCAACCTCCCTAGGCTTATTCTTGTCCAATTAGGGTTTTTAACCAATCTTGTGCGTCCAATAGGTGTGTTTGTGTCATTGGATGAACATTTTGGTCCTTTTCATCCTCCCTAGGCTTATTCTTGTCCAATAAGGGTTTTTAACCAATTTTGTGCATCCAATAGGTGTGTTTGTGTCATTGGATGAACATTTAGGTCATTTTGTTCCTCCCTAGGCTTACTGTTGTCCGATTAGGGTTTTTATCCCATCGTGTGCATCCAATAGGTATGTTTGTGTCATTTGATGTACATTTAGGTCATTTTCTTCCTCCCTACGTGTATTCTTGTCCAATTAGGGTTTTTAATCAATCTTGTGCATCCAAAAGGTGTGTTTGTGTCATTGGATGAAAATTTAGGTCATTTTGTTCCTCCCTAGGCTTATTCTTGTCCAATTAGGGTTTTTAAGCAATCTTGTGTATACAATAAGTTCATTTGCGTCATTGGATGTACATTTAGGTCATTTTCGTACTCCCTAGGTTTATTCTTGTCCAATTAGGCTTTTTAACCAATCTTGTGCATCCAATATGTGTGTTTGTGTCATTGCATGAACATTTAGGTCATTTTGTTCCTCCCTAGGCTTATTATTGTCCAATTCGAGTTTTTAACCAATCTTGTGCATCCAATAGGTGTGTTTGTGTCATTGGATGAATATTTAGGTCATTACCGTCCTCCGTAGGCTTATTCCTGTCCAATTAGGGTTTTTAACCAATCTTGTGCATCCAATAGGTGTGTTTGTGTCATTGGATGAACATTTAGGTCATTTTCGTCCTCCCTACGCTTATTCGTGTCCTATTAGGGTTTTTAACCAATCTTGTGCGTCCAATAGGTGTGTTTGTGTCATTGGATGAATATTTAGGTCATTCCCGTCCTCCGTAGGCTTATTCTTCTCCAATTAGGGTTTTTAACCAATCTTGTGCATCCAATTGTTGTGTTTGTGTCATTGAATGAACATTTAGGTCATTTCGTCCTCCCTAGGCTTATTCTTGTCCAATTAGGGTTTTTAACCAATCTTGTGCATCCAAAAGGAGTGTTTGTGTCATTGGATGAACATTTAGGTCATTTTGTTCCTCCCTAGGCTTATTCTTATCCAATTAGGGTTTTTAACCAATCTTTTGCATCCAATAAGTGCATTTGCGTCAATGGATGAACTATAGGGTCATTTTCAACCTCCCTAGGCTTATTCTTGTCCAATTAGGGTTTTTAACCAATCTTGTGCGTCCAATAGGTGTGTTTGTGTCATTGGATGAACATTTTGGTCCTTTTCGTCCTCCCTGGGCTTATTCTTGTCCAATTAGGGTTTTTAACCAATCTTGTGCATCCATTAGGTGTGTTTTTGTCATTGGATGAATATTTAGGTCATTTTCGTCCTCCCTAGGCTTATTCTTGTCCAATTAGGGTTTTTAACCAATCTTGTGCATCCAATAGGTGTGTTTGTGTCATTGGATGAACATTTAGGTCATTTTGTTCCTCCCTAGGCGAATTCTTGTCCAATTAGGGTTTTTAACGAATGTTGTGCATCCAATGAGTTCATTTGTGTCATTGGATGAACATTTAGGTCATTTTAGTCGTCTGTAATCTTATTCTTGTCCAATTAGGGTTTTTAACGAATCTTGTGCATCCAATTAGTTCATTTGTGTCATTGGATGAACTATTAGGTCATTTTCGTCCTCCCCTAGGTTTATTCTTGTCCAATTAGGGTTTTTAACAAATGTTGTGCGTCCAATAGGTGTGTTTGTGTCATAGGATGAACATTTAGGTCATTTTCATCCTCCCCAGGCTTATTCTTGTCCAATTAGGGTTTTTAACCTATCTTGTGCAATCAATAAGTTCATTTGTGTCATTGGATGTACAGTTAGGTCATTTTCGTCCTCCCTAGATTTATTCTTCTCCAATTAGGGTTTTTAAAGACTCTTGTGCATCCAAAAGGTGTGTTTGTGTAATTGGATGAACATTTAGGTCATTTTGTTCCTCCCTAGGCTTATTCTTGTCCAATTAGGCTTTTTAACCAATCTTGTGCATCCAATAGGTGTGTTGGTGTCATTGGATGAATATTTAGGGCATTTTCGTCTTCCCTAGGCTTATTCTTGTCCAATTTGGGTTTTTAACCAATCTTGTGCATCCAATAGGTGTGTTTGTGTCATTGGACGAACTATTAGGTCATTTTTGTCCTCCCCTAGGCTTATTCTTGTCCGATTAGCGTTTTTAACAAATCATGTGCGTCCAATAGGAGTGTTTGTGTCATTGGATGAACATTCAGGTCATTTTATCCTCCCTAGGCTTATTCTTGTCCAATTAGGGTTTTTAACCAATCTTGTGCATCCAATAGGTGTGTTTGTGTCATTGGATGAACTATTAGGTCATTTTCGTCCTCCCCTAGGCTTATTCTTGTCCAATTAGGGTTTTAAACAAATCTTGTGCGTCCAATAGGAGTATTTGTGTCATTGGATGAACATTCAGGTCATTTTCATCCTCCCTAGGCTTATTCTTGTCCAATTAGGGTTTTTAACTAATCTTGTGCATCCAATAGGTGTGTTTGTGTCATTGGATGAACATTTAGGTCATTTTGTTCCTCCCTAGGCTTATTGTTGTCCAATTAGGGTTTTTAACCAATCATGTGCATCCAATAGGTATGTTTATGTCATTTGACGTACATTTTGGTCATTTTCTTCCTCCCTACGTGTATTCTTGTCCAATTAGGGTTTTTAATCAATCTTGTGCATCCAAAAGGTGTGTTTGTGTCATTGGATGAAAATTTAGGTCATTTTGTTCCTCCCTAGGCTTATTCTTGTCCAATTAGGGTTTTTAAGCAATCTTGTGTATCCAATAAGTTCATTTGCATCATTGGATGTACATTTAGGTCATTTTCGTACTCCCTAGGTTTATTCTTGTCCAATTAGGGTTTTTAACCAATCTTGTGCATCCAATAGGTGTGTTTGTGTCATTGGATGAACATTTAGGTCATTTTGTTCCTCCCTAGGCTTATTCTTATCCAATTAGGGTTTTTAACCAATCTTTTGCATCCAATAGGAGTGTTTGTGTCATTGAATGAACATTTAGGTCATTTCGTCCTCCCTAGGCTTATTCTTGTCCAATTAGGGTTTTTAACCAATCTTGTGCATCCAATAGGTGTGTTTGTGTCATTGGATGAACTATTACGTCATTTTCGTCCTCCCCTAGGCTTATTCTTGTCCAATTAGGGTTTTTAACAAATCTTGTGCGTCCAATAGGTGTGTTTGTGTCATTGGATGAACATTCAGGTCATTTTCATCCTCCCTAGGCTTATTCTTGTCCAATTAGGGTTTTTAACCAATCTTGTGCATCCAATAGGAGTGTTTGTGTCATTGGATGAACATTTAGGTCATTTTGTTCCTCCCTAGGCTTATTCTTGTCCAATTAGGGTTTTTAACCAATCTTGTGCATCCAATAGGTGTGTTGGTGTCATTGGATGAATATTTAGGGCATTTTCGTCTTCCCTAGGCTTATTCTTGTCCAATTAGGGTTTTTAACCAATCTTGTGCATCCACTAGGTGTGTTTTTGTCATTGGATGAATATTTAGGTCATTTTCGTCCTCCCTAGGCTTATTCTTGTCCAATTAGGGTTTTTAACCTATCTTGTGCAATCAATAAGTTCATTTGTGTCATTGGATGTACAGTTAGGTCATTTTCGTCCTCCCTAGATTTATTCTTCTCCAATTAGTGTTTTTAAAGAATCTTGTGCATCGAAAAGGTGTGTTTGTGTCATTGGATGAACATTTAGGTCATTTTGTTCCTCCCTAGGCTTATTCTTGTCCAATTAGGGTTTTTAACCAATCTTGTGCATCCAATAGGTGTGTTGGTGTCATTGGATGAATATTTAGGGCATTTTCGTCTTCCCTAGGCTTATTCTTGTCCAATTAGGGTTTTTAACCAATCTTGTGCATCAAATATGTGTGTTTGTGTCATTGGATGAACATTTAGGTCATTTTGTTCCTCCCTAGGCTTATTGTTGTCCAATTAGGGTTTTTAACCAATCATGTGCATCCAATAGGTATGTTTGTGTCATTTGATGTACATTTAGGTCATTTTCTTCCTCCCTACGTGTATTCTTGTCCAATTAGGGCTTTTAATCAATCTTGTGCATCCAAAAGGTGTGTTTGTGTCATTGGATGAAAATTTAGGTCATTTTGTTCCTCCCTAGGCTTATTCTTGTCCAATTAGGGTTTTTAAGCAATCTTGTGTATCCAATAAGTTCATTTGCGTCATTGGATGTACATTTAGGTCATTTTCGTACTCCATAGGTTTATTCTTTTCCAATTAGGGTTTTTAACCAATCTTGTGCATCCAATAGGTGTGCTTGTGTCATTGGATGAACATTTAGGTCATTTTGTTCCTCCCAAGGCTTATTCTTGTCCAATTAGGGTTTTTAACCAATCTTGTGCATCCAATAAGAGTGTTTGTGTCATTGGATGAACATTTAGGTCATTTTGTTCCTCCCTAGGCTTATTCTTGTCCAATAAGGGTTTTTAACCAATCTTGTGCATCCAATAGGTGTGTTGGTGTCATTGGATGAATATTTAGGGCATTTTCGTCTTCCCTAGGCTTATTCTTGTCCAATTAGGGTTTTTAACCAATCTTGTGCATCCACTAGGTGTGTTTTTGTCATTGGATGAATATTTAGGTCATTTTCGTCCTCCCTAGGCTTATTCTTATCCAATTAGGGTTTTTAACCAATCTTGTGCATCCAATAGGTGTGTTTGTGTCATTGGATGAACATTTAGGTCATGTGGTTCCTCCCTAGGCTTATTCTTGTCCAATTAGGGTTTTTAACGAATGTAATGCATCCAACGAGTTCATTTGTGTCATTGGATGAACATTTAGGTCATTTTGGTCGTCTGTAATCTTATTCTTGTCCAATTAGGGTTTTTAACGAATCTTGTGCATCCAATTAGTTCATTTGTGTCATTGGATGAACTATTAGGTCATTTTCGTCCTCCCCTAGGTTTATTCTTGTCCAATTAGGGTTTTTAACAAATCTTGTGCGTCCAATAGGTCTGTTTGTGTCATTGGATGAACATTTAGGTCATTTTCGTCCCCCTTAGGCTTATTCTTGTCCAATTAGGGTTTTTAACCTATCTTGTGCAATCAATAAGTTCATTTGTGTCATTGGATGTACAGTTAGGTCATTTTCGTCCTCCTTAGATTTATTCTTCTCCAATTAGGGTTTTTAAAGAATCTTGTGCATCCAAAAGGTGTGTTTCTGTCATTGAATGAACATTTAGGTCATTTTCGTCCTCCCTAGGCTTATTCCTGTCCAATTTGGGTTCTTAACCAATTTTGTGCATCCAATAGGTGTGTTTGTGTAATTGGATGAACATTTAGGTCATTTTGTTCCTCCCTAGGCTTTTTCTTGTCCAATTAGGGTTTTTAACCAATCTTGTGCATCCAATAGGTGTGTTGGTGTCATTGGATGAATATTTAGGGCATTTTCGTCTTCCCTAGGCTTATTCTTGTCCAATTAGGGTTTTTAACCTATCTTGTGCAATCAATACGTTCATTTGTGTCATTGGATGTACAGTTAGGTCATTTTCGTCCTCCCTAGATTTATTCTTCTCCAATTAGGGTTTTTAAAGACTCTTGTGCATCCAAAAGGTGTGTTTGTGTAATTGGATGAACATTTAGGTCATTTTGTTCCTCCCTAGGCTTATTCTTGTCCAATTAGGCTTTTTAACCAATCTTGTGCATCCAATAGGTGTGTTGGTGTCATTGGATGAATATTTAGGGCATTTTCGTCTTCCCTAGGCTTATTCTTGTCCAATTTGGGTTTTTAACCAATCTTGTGCATCCAATAGGTGTGTTTGTGTCATTGGACGAACTATTAGGTCATTTTTGTCCTCCCCTAGGCTTATTCTTGTCCGATTAGCGTTTTTAACAAATCATGTGCGTCCAATAGGAGTGTTTGTGTCATTGGATGAACATTCAGGTCATTTTATCCTCCCTAGGCTTATTCTTGTCCAATTAGGGTTTTTAACCAATCTTGTGCATCCAATAGGTGTGTTTGTGTCATTGGATGAACTATTAGGTCATTTTCGTCCTCCCCTAGGCTTATTCTTGTCCAATTAGGGTTTTTAACCAATCTTGTGCATCCAATAGGTGTGTTTGTGTCATTGGATGAAAATTTAGGTCATTTTGTTCCTCCATAGGCTTATTCTTGTCCAATTAGGGTTTTTAAGCAATCTTGTGTATCCAATAAGTTCATTTGCGTCATTGGATGAACATTTAGGTCATTTTCGTACTCCCTAGGTTTATTCTTGTCCAATTAGGGTTTTTAACCAATCTTGTGCATCCTATAGGTGTGTTTGGGTCATTGGATGAACATTTAGGTCATTTTGTTCCTCCCTAGGCTTATTCTTGTCCAATTAGGGTTTTTAACCAATCTTGTGCATCCAATTGGTGTGTTGGTGTCATTGGATGAATATTTAGGGCATTTTCGTCTTCCCTAGGCTTATTCTAGTCCAATTTGGGTTTTTAACCAATCTTGTGCATCCAATAGGTGTGTTTGTGTCATTGGATGAACTATTAGGTCATTTTTGTCCTCCCCTAGGCTTATTCTTGTCCAATTAGGGTTTTTAACAAATCTTGTGCGTCCAATAGGAGTGTTTGTGTCATTGGATGAACATTCAGGTCATTTTCATCCTCCCTAGGCTTATTCTTGTCCAACTAGGGTTTTTAACCAATCTTGTGCATCCAATAGGTGTGTTTGTGTCATTGGATGAACATTTAGGTCATTTTGTTCCTCCCTAGGCTTACTGTTGTCCAATTAGGGTTTTTAACCAATCATGTGCATCCAATAGGTATGTTTGTGTCATTTGATGTACATTTAGGTCATTTTCTTCCTCCTTACGTGTATTCTTGTCCAATTAGGGTCTTTAATCAATCTTGTGCATCCAAAAGGTGTGTTTGTGTCATTGGATGAAAATTTAGGTCATTTTGTTCCTCCCTAGGCTTATTCTTGTCCAATTAGGGTTTTTAAGCAATCTTGTGTGTCCAATAAGTTCATTTGCGTCATTGGATGTACATTTAGGTCATTTTCGTACTCCCTAGGTTTATTCTTGTCCAATTAGGGTTTTTAACCAATCCTGTGCATCCAATAGGTGTGTTTATGTCATTGGATGAACATTTAGGTCATTTTGTTCCTCCCTAGGCTTATTCTTATCCAATTAGGGTTTTTAACCAATCTTTTGCATCCAATAGGAGTGTTTGTGTCATTGAATGAACATTTAGGTCATTTCGTCCTCCCAAGGCTTATTCTTGTCCAATTAGGGTTTTTAACCAATCTTGTGCATCTGCTAGGTGTGTTTTTGTCATTGGATGAATATTTAGGTCATTTTCGTCCTCCCTAGGCTTATTCTTGTCCAATTAGGGTTTTTAACCAATCTTGTGCATCCAATAGGTGTGTTTGTGTCATTGGATGAACATTTAGGTCATTTTGTTCCTCCCTAGGCTTATTGTTGTCCAATTAGGGTTTTTAACCAATCATGTGCATCCAATAGGTATGTTTGTGTCATTTGATGTACATTTAGTTCATTTTCTTCCTCCCTACGTGTATTCTTGTCCAATTAGAGTTTTTAATCAATCTTGTGCATCCAAAAGGGGTGTTTGTGTCATTGGATGAAAATTTAGGCCATTTTGTTCCTCCCTAGGCTTATTCTTGTCCAATTAGGGTTTTTAAGCAATCTTGTATATCCAATAAGTTCATTTGCGTCATTGGATGTACATTTAGGTCCTTTTCGTACTCCCTAGGTTTATTCTTGTCCAATTAGGGTTTTTAACCAATCTTGTGCATCCAATAGGTGTGTTTGTGTCATTGGATGAACATTTAGGTCATTTTGTTCCTCCCTAGGCTTATTCTTGTCCAATTAGGGTTTTTAACCAATCTTGTGCATCCAATAGGTGTGTTTGTGTCATTGGATGAACATTTAGGTCATTTTCGTCCTCCCTAGGCTTATTCTTGTCCAATTAGGGTTTTTAACCAATCTTGTGCATCCAATAGTTGTGTTTGTGTCATTGGATGAACATTTAGGTCATTTTCGTCCTCCCTAGGGTTATTCTTGTCCAATTAGGGTTTTTAACCAATCTTGTGCATCCAATAGGTGTGTTTGTGTCATTGGATGAACATTTAGGTCATTTTCGTCGTCCCTAGGGTTATTCTTCTCCAATTAGTGTTTTTAACCAATCTTGTGCATCCAATAGGTGTGTTTGTGTCATTGGATGAACATTTAGGTCATTTTCGTCCTCCCTAGGGTTATTCTTGTCCAATTAGGGTTTTTAACCAATCTTGTGCATCCAATAGGTGTGTTTGTGTCATTGGATGAACATTTAGGTCATTTTCGTCCTCCCTAGGGTTATTCATGTCCAATTAGGGTTTTTAACCAATCTTGTGCATCCAATAGGCGTGTTTGTATCGTTGGATGAACATTTAGGTCATTTTCGTCCTCCCTAGGGTTATTCTTGTCCAATTAGGGTTTTTAACCAATCTTGTGCTTCCAATAGGTGTGTTTGTGTCATTGGATGAACATTTAGGTCATTTTCGTCCTCCCTAGGCTTATTCTTGTCCAATTAGGGTTTTTAACCAATCTTGTGCATCCAATAGGTGTGTTTGTGTCATTGGATTAACATTTAGGTCATTTTCGTCCTCCCTAGGCTTATTCGTGTCCAATTAGGGTTTTTAACCAATCTTGTGCATCCAATAGGTGTGTTTGTGTCATTGGATGAACATTTTGGTCCTTTTCGTCCTCCCTAGGCTTATTCTTGTCCAATTAGGGTTTTTAACCAATCTTGTGCATCCAATAGGTGTGTTTGTTTCATTGGATTAACATTTAGGTCATTTTCGTCCTCCCTAGGCTTATTCGTGTCCAAATAGGGGTTTTAACCAATATTGTGCATCCAATAGGTGTGTTTGTGTCATTGGATGAATATTTAGGTCATTTTCGTCCTCCCTAGGCTTATTCTTGTCCAATTAGGGTTTTTAAACAATCTTGTGCATCCAATAGGAGTGTTTGTGTCATTGGATGAACATTTAGGTCATTTTGTTCCTCCCTAGGCTTATTCTTATCCAATTAGGGTTTTTAACCAATCTTGTCCATCCAATAAGTGCATTTGCGTCATTGGATGAACTATTTGGTCATTTTCAACCTCCTTAGGCTTATTCTTGTCCAATTAGGGTTTTTTAACCAATCTTGTGCGTCCAATAGGTGTGTTTGTGTCATTGGATGAACATTTTGGTCCTTTTCGTCCTCCCTAGGCTTATTCTTGTCCAATTAGGGTTTTTAACCATTCTTGTGCATCCAATAGTTGTGTTTGTGTCATTGGATGAATATTTAGGTCATTTTCGTCCTCCCTATGCTTATTCTTGTCCAATTAGGGTTTTTAACCAATCTTATGCATCCAATAGGTGTGTTTGTGTCATTGGATGAACATTTAGGTCATTTTGTTCCTCCCTTGGATTATTCTTGTCCAATTAGGGTTTTTAACGAATGTTGTGCATCCAATGAGTTCATTTGTGTCATTGGATGAACATTTAGGTCGTTTTCGTCGTCCGTAATCTTATTCTAGTCCAATTAGGGTTTTTAACTTATCTTGTGTATCCAATTAGTTCATTTGTGTCATTGGATGAACATTTAGGTCATTTTCGTCCTCCCTAGGCTTATTCCTGTCCAATTCGGGTTCTTAACCAATCTTGTGCATCCAATAGGTGTGTTTGTGTAATTGGATGAACATTTAGGTCATTTTGTTCCTCCCTAGGCTTATTCTTGTCCAATTAGGGTTTTTAACCAATCTTGTGCATCCAGTAGGTGTGTTGGTGTCATTGGATGAATATTTAGGGCATTTTCGTCTTCCCTAGGCTTATTCTTGTCCAATTAGGATTTTTAACCAATCTTGTGCATCCAATAGGTGTGTTGGTGTCATTGGATGAATATTTAGGGCATTTTCGTCTTCCCTAGGCTTATTCTTGTCCAATTAGGGTTTTTAACCAATCTTGTGCATCCAATAGGTGTGTTTGTGTCATTGGATGAACTATTAGGTCATTTTCGTCCTCGCCTAGGCTTATTCTTGTCCAATTATGGTTTTTAACAAATCTTGTGCGTCCAATAGGAGTGTTTGTGTCATTGGATGAACATTCAGGTCATTTTCATCCTCCCTAGGCTTATTCTTGTCCAATTAGGGTTTTTAACCAATCTTGTGCATCCAATAGGAGTGTTTGTGTCATTGGATGAACATTGAGGTCATTTTGTTCCTCCCTAGGCTTATTCTTGTCCAATTAGGGTTTTTAACCAATCTTGTGCATCCAATAGGTGTGTTGGTGTCATTGGATGAATATTTAGGGCATTTTCGTCTTCCCTAGGCTTATTCTTGTCCAATTAGGGTTTTTAACCAATCTTGTGCATCCAATAGGTGTGTTTGTGTCATTGGATGAACTATTAGGTCATTTTCGTCCTCCCTTAGGCTTATTCTTGTCCAATTAGGGTTTTTAACAAATCTTGTGCATCCAATAGGTGAGTTTGTGTCATTGGATGAACATTCAGGTCATTTTCATCCTCCCTAGGCTTATTCTTGTCCAATTAGGGTAACCAATCTTGTGCCTGCAATAGGTGTGTTTGTGTCATTGGATGAACATTTAGGTCATTTTGTTCCTCCCTAGGCTTATTGTTGTCCAATTAGGGTTTTTAACCAATCATGTGCATCCAATAGGTATGTTTGTGTCATTTGATGTACATTTAGGTCATTTTCTTCCTCCCTACGTGTATTCTTGTCCAATTAGGGTTTTTAATCAATCTTGTGCATCCAAAAGGTGTGTTTGTGTCATTGGATGAAAATTTAGGTCATTTTGTTCCTCCCTAGGCTTATTCTTGTCCAATTAGGGTTTTTAAGCAATCTTGTGTATCCAATAAGTTCATTTGCATCATTGGATGTACATTTAGGTCATTTTCGTACTCCCTAGGTTTATTCTTGTCCAATTAGGGTTTTTAACCAATCTTGTGCATCCAATAGGTGTGTTTGTGTCATTGGATGAACATTTAGGTCATTTTGTTCCTCCCTAGGCTTATTCTTATCCAATTAGGGTTTTAAACCAATCTTTTGCATCCAATAGGAGTGTTTGTGTCATTGAATGAACATTTAGGTCATTTCGTCCTCACTAGGCTTATTCATGTCCAATTAGGGTTTTTAACCATTCTTGTGCATCCAATAGGAGTGTTTGTGTCATTGGATGAACATTTAGGTCATTTTGTTCCTCCCTAGGCTTATTCTTGTCCAATTAGGGTTTTTAACCAATCTTGTGCATCCAATAGGTGTGTTGGTGTCATTGGATGAATATTTAGGGCATTTTCGTCTTCCCTAGGCTTATTCTTGTCCAATTAGGGTTTTTAACCAATCTTGTGCATCCAATAGGTGTGTTTGTGTCATTGGATGAACTATTAGGTCATTTTCGTCCTCGCCTAGGCTTATTCTTGTCCAATTATGGTTTTTAACAAATCTTGTGCGTCCAATAGGAGTGTTTGTGTCATTGGATGAACATTCAGGTCATTTTCATCCTCCCTAGGCTTATTCTTGTCCAATTAGGGTTTTTAACCAATCTTGTGCATCCAATAGGTGTGTTTGTGTCATTGGATGAACATTTAGGTCATTTTGTTCCTCCCTAGGCTTATTGTTGTCCAATTAGGATTTTTAACCAATCATGTGCATCCAATAGGTATGTTTGTGTCATTTGATGTACATTTTGGTCATTTTCTTCCTCCCTACGTGTATTCTTGTCCAATTAGGGTTTTTAATCAATCTTGTGCATCCAAAAGGGGTGTTTGTGTCATTGGATGAAAATTTAGGTCATTTTGTTCCTCCCTAGGCTTATTCTTGTCCAATTAGGGTTTTTAAGCAATCTTGTGTATCCAATAAGTTCATTTGCGTCATTCGATGTACATTTAGGTCATTTTCGTACTCCCTAGGTTTATTCTTGTCCAACTAGGGTTTTTAACCAATCTTGTGCATCCAATACGTGTGTTTGTGTCATTGGATAAACATTTAGGTCATTTTGTTCCTCCCAAGGCTTATTCTTATCCAACTAGGGTTTTTAACCAATCTTTTGCATCCAATAGGAGTGTTTGTGTCATTGAATGAACATTTAGGTCATTTCGTCTTCCCTAGGCTTATTCTTGTCCAATTAGGGTTTTTAACCAATCTTGGGCATCCACTAGGTGTGTTTTTGTCATTGGATGAATATTTAGGTCATTTTCGTCCTCCCTAGGATTATTCTTGTCCAATTAGGGTTTTTAACCAATCTTGTGCATCCAATAGGAGTGTTTGTGTCATTGGCTGAACATTTAGGTCATTTTGTTCCTCCCTAGGCTTATTCTTGTCCAATTAGGGTTTTTAACGAATGTTATGCATCCAACGAGTTCATTTGTGTCATTGGATGAACATTTAGGTCATTTTGGTCGTCTGTAATCCTATTCTTGTCCAATTAGGGTTTTTAACGAATCTTGTGTATCCAATTAGTTCATTTGTGTCATTGGATGAACTATTAGGTCATTTTCGTCCTCCCCTAGGTTTATTCTTGGCCAATTAGGGTTTTTAACAAATCTTGTGCGTCCAATAGGTGTGTTTGTGTCATTGGATGAACATTCAGGTCATTTTCATCCTCCCTAGGCTTATTCTTGTCCAATTAGGGTTTTTAACCAATCTTGTGCATCCAATAGGAGTGTTTGTGTCATTGGATGAACATTTAGGTCATTTTGTTCCTCCCTAGGCTTATTCTTGTCCAATTAGGGTTTTTAACCAATCTTGTGCATCCAATAGGTGTGTTGGTGTCATTGGATGAATATTTAGGGCATTTTCGTCTTCCCTAGGCTTAGTCTTGTCCAATTAGGGTTTTTAACGAATCTTGTGCATCCAATTAGTTCATTTGTGTCATTGGATGAACATTTAGGTCATTTTGTTCCTCCCTAGGCTTATTCTTATCTAATTAGGGTTTTTAACCAATCTTTTGCATCCAATAGGAGTGTTTGTGTCATTGAATGAACATTTAGGTCATTTCGTCCTCCCTAGGCTTATTCTTGTCCAATTAGGGTTTTTAACCAATCTTGTGCATCCAATAGGAGTGTTTGTGTCATTGGACGAACATTTAGGTCATTTTGTTCCTCCCTAGGCTTATTCTTGTCCAATTAGGGTTTTTAACCAATCTTGTGCATCCAATAGGTGTGTTGGTGTCATTGGATGAATATTTAGGGCATTTTCGTCTTCCCTAGGCTTATTCTTGTCCAACTAGGGTTTTTAACCAATCTTGTGCACCCAATAGGTGTGTTTGTGTCATTGGATGAACTATTACGTCATTTTCATCCTCCCCTAGGCTTATTCCTGTCCAATTAGGGTTTTTGACAAATCTTGTGCGTCCAATAGGTGTGTTTGTGTCATTGGACGAACATTCAGGTCATTTTCATCCTCCCTAGGCTTATTCTTGTCCAATTAGGGTTTTTAACCAATCTTGTGCATCCAATAGGTGTGTTTGTGTCATTGGATGAACATTTAGGTCATTTTGTTCCTCCCTAGGCTTATTGTTGTCCAATTAGGGTTTTTAACCAATCATGTGCATCCAATAGGTATGTTTGTGTCATTTGATGTACATTTAGGTCATTTTCTTCCTCCCTACGTGTATTCTTGTCCAATTAGGGTTTTTAATCAATCTTGTGCATCCAAAAGGTGTGTTTGTGTCAATGGATGAAAATTTAGGTCCTTTAGTTCCTCCATAGGCTTATTCTTTTCCAATTAGGGTTTTTGAGCAATCTTGTGTATCCAATAGAAGTGTTTGTGTCATTGGCTGAACATTTATGTCATTTTGTTCCTTCCTAGGCTTATTCTTATCGAATTAGGGTTTTTAACCAATCTTTTGCATCCAATAGGAGTGTTTGTGTCATTGAATGAACATTTAGGTCATTTCGTCCTCCCTAGGCTTATTCTTGTCCAATAAGGGTTTTTAGCCAATCTTGTGCATCCAATAGGTGTGTTTGTGTCATTGGATGAACATTTAGGTCATTTTGTTCCTCCCTAGGCTTATTCTTATCCAATTAGGGTTTTTAACCAATCTTTTGCATCCAATAGGAGTGTTTGTGTCATTGAATGAACATTTAGGTCATTTCGTCCTCCCTAGGCTTATTCTTGTCCAATAAGGGTTTTTAACCAATCTTGTGCATCCAATAGGAGTGTTTGTGTCATTGGCTGAACATTTAGGTCATTTTGTTCCTCCCTAGGCTTATTCTTGTCCAATTAGGGTTTTTAACCAATCTTGTGCATCCAGTAGGTGTGTTGGTGTTATTGGATGAATATTTAGGGCATTTTCGTCTTGCCTAGGATTATTCTTGTCCAATTAGGGTTTTTAACCAATCTTGTGCATCCAATAGGTGTGTTTGTGTCATTGGATGAACTATTAGGTCATTTTCGTCCTCCCCTAGGCTTATTCTTAACCAATTAGGGTTTTTAACAAATCTTGTGCGTCCAATAGGAGTATTTGTGTCATTGTATGAACATTCAGGTCATTTTCATCCTCCCTAAGCTTATTCTTGTCCAATTAGGGTTTTTAACCAATCTTGTGCATCCAATAGGTGTGTTTGTGTCATTGGATGAACATTTAGGTCATTTTGTTCCTCCCTAGGCTTATTGTTGTCCAATTAGGGTTTTTAACCAATCATGTGCATCCAATAGGTATGTTTGTGTCATTTGATGTACATTTAGGTCATTTTCTTCCTCCCTACGTGTATTCTTGTCCAATTAGGGTTTTTAATCAATCTTGTGCAACCAAATGGTGTGTTTGTGTCATTGGATGAAAATTTAGGTCATTATGTTCCTCCATAGGCTTATTCTTGTCCAATTAGGGTTTTTAAGCAATCTTGTGTATCCAATTAGTTCATTTGCGTCATTGGATGAACATTTAGGTCATTTTCGTACTCCCTAGGTTTATTCTTGTCCAATTAGGGTTTTTAACCAATCTTGTGCATCCAATAGGTGTGTTTGTGTCATTGGATGAACATTTAGGTCATTTTGTTCCTCCCGAGGCTTATTCTTATCCAATTAGGGTTTTTAACCAATCTTTTGCATCCAATAGGAGTGTTTGTGTCATTGAATGAACATTTAGGTCATTTCGTCCTCCCTAGGCTTATTCTTGTCCAATTAGGGTTTTTAACCAATCTTGTGCATCCAATAGGTGTGTTTGTGTCATTGGATGAACATTTAGGTCATTTTGTTCCTCCCTAGGCTTATTGTTGTCCAATTAGGATTTTTAACCAATCATGTGCATCCAATAGGTATGTTTGTGTCATTTGATGTACATTTTGGTCATTTTCTTCCTCCCTACGTGTATTCTTGTCCAATTAGGGTTTTTAATCAATCTTGTGCATCCAAAAGGGGTGTTTGTGTCATTGGATGAAAATTTAGGTCATTTTGTTCCTCCCTAGGCTTATTCTTGTCCAATTAGGGTTTTTAAGCAATCTTGTGTATCCAATAAGTTCATTTGCGTCATTCGATGTACATTTAGGTCATTTTCGTACTCCCTAGGTTTATTCTTGTCCAACTAGGGTTTTTAACCAATCTTGTGCATCCAATACGTGTGTTTGTGTCATTGGATAAACATTTAGGTCATTTTGTTCCTCCCAAGGCTTATTCTTATCCAACTAGGGTTTTTAACCAATCTTTTGCATCCAATAGGAGTGTTTGTGTCATTGAATGAACATTTAGGTCATTTCGTCTTCCCTAGGCTTATTCTTGTCCAATTAGGGTTTTTAACCAATCTTGGGCATCCACTAGGTGTGTTTTTGTCATTGGATGAATATTTAGGTCATTTTCGTCCTCCCTAGGATTATTCTTGTCCAATTAGGGTTTTTAACCAATCTTGTGCATCCAATAGGAGTGTTTGTGTCATTGGCTGAACATTTAGGTCATTTTGTTCCTCCCTAGGCTTATTCTTGTCCAATTAGGGTTTTTAACGAATGTTATGCATCCAACGAGTTCATTTGTGTCATTGGATGAACATTTAGGTCATTTTGGTCGTCTGTAATCCTATTCTTGTCCAATTAGGGTTTTTAACGAATCTTGTGTATCCAATTAGTTCATTTGTGTCATTGGATGAACTATTAGGTCATTTTCGTCCTCCCCTAGGTTTATTCTTGGCCAATTAGGGTTTTTAACAAATCTTGTGCGTCCAATAGGTGTGTTTGTGTCATTGGATGAACATTCAGGTCATTTTCATCCTCCCTAGGCTTATTCTTGTCCAATTAGGGTTTTTAACCAATCTTGTGCATCAAATAGGTGTGTTTGTGTCATTGGATGAACATTTAGGTCATTTTGTTCCTCCCTAGGCTTATTGTTGTCCAATTAGGGTTTTTAACCAATCATGTGCATCCAATAGGTATGTTTGTGTCATTTGATGTACATTTAGGTCATTTTCTTCCTCCCTACGTGTTTTCTTGTCCAATTAGGGTTTTTAATCAATCATGTGCATCCAAAAGGTGTGTTTGTGTCATTGGATGAAAATTTAGGTCATTTTGTTCCTCCAAAGGCTTTTTCTTGTCCAATTAGGGTTTTTAAGCAATCTTGTGTATCCAATAAGTTCATTTGCGTCATTGGATGTACATTTAGGTCATTTTCGTACTCCATAGGTTTATTCTTTTCCAATTAGGGTTTTTAACCAATCTTGTGCATCCAACAGGTGTGCTTGTGTCATTGGATGAACATTTAGGTCATTTTGTTCCTCCCAAGGCTTATTCTTATCCAACTAGGGTTTTTAACCAATCTTTTGCATCCAATAGGAGTGTTTGTGTCATTGAATGAACATTTAGGTCATTTCGTCCTCCCTAGGCTTATTCTTGTCCAATTAGGGTTTTTAACCTATCTTGTGCATCCAATAGGAGTGTTTGTGTCATTGGATGAACATTTAGGTCATTTTGTTCCTCCCTAGGCTTATTCTTGTCCAATTAGGGTTTTTAACCAATCTTGTGCATCCAATAGGTGTGTTGGTGTCATTGGATGAATATTTAGGGCATTTTCGTCTTCCCTAGGCTTATTATTGTCCAATAAGGGTTTTTAACCAATCTTGTGCATCCAATAGGTGTGTTTGTGTCATTGGATGAACTATTAGGTCATTTTCGTCCTCCCCTAGGCTTATTCTTGTCCAATTAGGGTTTTTAACAAATCTTGTGCGTCCAATAGGTGTGTTTGTGTCATTGGATGAACATTCAGGTCATTTTCATCCTCCCTAGGCTTATTCTTGTCCAATTAGGGTTTTTAACCAACCTTGTGCATCCAATAGGTGTGTTTGTGTCATTGGATGAACATTTAGGTCATTTTGTTCCTCCCTAGGCTTATTCTTGTCCAATTAGGGTTTTTAACCAATCTTGTGCATCCAATAGGTGTGTTGGTGTCATTGGATGAATATTTAGGGCATTTTCGTCTTCCCTACGTGTATTCTTGTCCAATTAGGGTTTTTAATCAATCTTGTGCAACCAAAAGGTGTGTTTGTGTCATTGGATGAAAATTTAGGTCATTTTGTTCCTCCATAGGCTTATTCTTGTCCAATTAGGGTTTTTAAGCAATCTTGTGTATCCAATTAGTTCATTTGCGTCATTGGATGAACATTTAGGTCATTTTCGTACTCCCTAGGTTTATTCTTGTCCAATTAGGGTTTTTAACCAATCTTGTGCATCCAATAGGAGTGTTTGTGTCATTGAATGAACATTTAGGTCATTTTGTTCCTCCCTAGGCTTATTCTTGTCCAATTAGGGTTTTTAACCAATCTTGTGCATCCAATAGGTGTGTTGGTGTCATTGGATGAATATTTAGGGCATTTTCGTCTTCCCTAGGCTTATTCTTGTCCAATTAGGGTTTTTAACCAATCTTGTGCATCCAATAGGTGTGTTTGTGTCATTGGATGAACTATTAGGTCATTTTCGTCCTCCCCTAGGCTTATTCTTGTCCAATTAGGGTTTTTAACAAATCTTGTGCGCCCAATAGGTGTGTTTGTGTCATTGGATGAACTATTAGGTCATTTTCGTCCTCCCCTAAGCTTATTCTTGTCCAATTAGGGTTTTTAACAAATCTTGTGCGTCCAATAGGTGTGTTTGTGTCATTGGATGAACATTCAGGTCATTTTCATCCTCCCTAGGCTTATTCTTGTCCAATTAGGGTTTTTAACCAATCTTGTGCATCCAATAGGTGTGTTTGTGTCATTGGATGAACATTTAGGTCATTTTTTTCCTCCCTAGGCTTATTGTTGTCCAATTTGGGTTTTTAACCAATCTTGTGCATCCAATAGGTGTGTTGGTGTCATTGGATGAATATTTAGGGCATTTTCGTCTTCCCTAGGCTTATTCTTGTCCAATTAGGGTTTTTAACCAATCTTGTGCATCCAATAGGTGTGTTTGTGTCATTGGATGAATTATTAGGTCATTTTCGTCCTCCCCTAGGCTTATTCTTGTCCAATTAGGGTTTTTAACAAATCTTGTGCGTCCAATAGGTGTGTTTGTGTCATTGGATGAACATTCAGGTCATTTTCATCCTCCCTAGGCTTATTCTTGTCCAATTAGGGTTTTTAACCAATCTTGTGCATCCAATAGGTGTGTTTGTGTCATTGGATGAACATTTAGGTCATTTTGTTCCTCCCTAGGCTTATTGTTGTCCAATTAGGGTTTTTAACCAATCATGTGCATCCAATAGGTATGTTTGTGTCATTTGATGTACATTTAGGTCATTTTCTTCCTCCCTACGTGTATTCTTGTCCAATTAGGGTTTTTAATCAATCTTGTGCAACCAAATGGTGTGTTTGTGTCATTGGATGAAAATTTAGGTCATTATGTTCCTCCATAGGCTTATTCTTGTCCAATTAGGGTTTTTAAGCAATCTTGTGTATCCAATTAGTTCATTTGCGTCATTGGATGAACATTTAGGTCATTTTCGTCCTCCCTAGGTTTATTCTTGTCCAATTAGGGTTTTTAACCAATCTTGTGCATCCAATAGGTGTGTTTGTGTCATTGGATGAACATTTAGGTCATTTTGTTCCTCCCGAGGCTTATTCTTATCCAATTAGGGTTTTTAACCAATCTTTTGCATCCAATAGGAGTGTTTGTGTCATTGAATGAACATTTAGGTCATTTCGTCCTCCCTAGGCTTATTCTTGTCCAATTAGGGTTTTTAACCAATCTTGTGCATCCAATAGTTGTGTTTGTGTCATTGGATGAACATTTAGGTCATTTTGTTCCTCCCTAGGCTTATTGTTGTCCAATTAGGGTTTTTAACCAATCATGTGCATCCAATAGGTATGTTTGTGTCATTTGATGTACATTTAGGTCATTTTCTTCCTCCCTACGTGTATTCTTGTCCAATTAGGGTTTTTAAACAATCTTGTGCAACCAAAAGGTGAGTTTGTGTCATTGGATGAACTATTAGGTCATTTTCGTCCTCCCCTAGGCTTATTCTTGTCCAATTAGGGTTTTTAACAAATCTTGTGCGTCCAATAGGTGTGTTTGTGTCATTGGATGAACATTCAGGTCATTTTCATCCTCCCTAGGCTTATTCTTGTCCAATTAGGGTTTTTAACCAATCTTGTGCATCCAATAGGTGTTTTTGTGTCATTGGATGAACATTAAGGTCATTTTGTTCCTCCCTAGGCTTATTGTTGTCCAATTAGTGTTTTTAACCAATCATGTGCATCCAATAGGTATGTTTGTGTCATTTGATGTACATTTAGGTCATTTTCTTCCTCCTTACGTGTATTCTTGTCCAATTAGGGTTTTGAATCAATCTTGTGCATCCAAAAGGTGTGTTTGTGTCATTGGATGAAAATTTAGGTCATTTTGTTCCTCCCTAGGCTTATTCTTGTCCAATTAGGGTTTTTAAGCAATCTTGTGTATCCAATAAGTTCATTTGCGTCATTGGATGTACATTTAGGTCGTTTTCGTACTCCCTAGGTTTATTCTTGTCCAATTAGGGTTTTTAACCAATCTTGTGCATCCAATAGGAGTGTTTGTGTCATTGGATGAACATTTAGGTCATTTTGTTCCTCCCTAGGCTTATTCTTGTCCAATTAGGGTTTTTAACCAATCTTGTGCATCCAATAGGTGTGTTTGTGTCATTGGATGAATATTTAGGTCATTTTCGTCCTCCCTAGGCTTATTCTTGTCCAATTAGGGTTTTTAACCAATCTTGTGCATCCAATAGGTGTGTTTGTGTCATTGGATTAACATTTAGGTCATTTTCGTCCTCCCTAGGCTTATTCTTGTCCAATTAGGGTTTTTAACCAATCTTGTGCATCCAATAGGTGTGTTTGTGTCATTGGATGAACATTTAGGTCATTTTCGTCCTCCCTACACTTAATCCTGTCCAATTAGGGTTTTTAACCAATCTTGTGCATCCAATAGGTGTGTTTGTGTCATTGGATGAACATTTATGTCATTTTCGTCCTCCCTAGGGTTACTCTTCTCCAATTAAGGTTTTTTACCAATCTTGTGCATCCAATAGGTGTGTTTGTGTCATTGGATGAACATTTAGGTCATTTTCGTCCTCCCTAGGGTTATTCTTCTCCAATTAGGGTTTTTAACCAATCTTGTGCATCCAATAGGTGTGTTTGTGTCATTGGATGAACATTTAGGTCATTTTCGTCCTCCCTAGGGTTATTCTTCTCCAATTAGGGTTTTTAACCAATCTTGTGCATCCAATAGGTGTGTTTGTGTCATTGGATGAACATTTAGCTCATTTTCCTCCTCCCTAAACTTAATCTTCTCCAATTAGGGTTTTTAACCAATCTTGTGCATCCAATAGGTGTGTTTGTGTCATTGGATGAACATTTAGGTCATTTTCGTCCTCCCTAGGGTTATTCTTCTCCAATTAGGGTTTTTAACCAATCTTGTGCATCCAATAGGTGTGTTTGTGTCATTGGATGAACATTTAGGTCATTTTCGTCCTCCCTAGGGTTATTCTTCTCCAATTAGGGTTTTTAACCAATCTGGAGCATCCAATAGGTGTGTTTGTGTCATTGGATGAACATTTAGGTCATTTTCGTCCTCCCTAGGGTTATTCTTCTCCAATTAGGGTTTTTAACCAATCTTGTGCATCCAATAGGTGTGTTTGTGTCATTGGATGAACATTTAGGTCATTTTCGTCCTCCCTAGGGTTATTCTTCTCCAATTAGGGTTTTTAACCAATCTTGTGCATCCAATAGGTGTGTTTGTGTCATTGGATGAACATTTAGGTCATTTTCGTCCTCCCTAGGGTTATTCTTCTCCAATTAGGGTTTTTAACCATTCTTGTGCATCCAATAGGTGTGTTTGTGGCATTGGATGAACATTTAGGTCATTTTCGTCTTCCCTAAACTTAATCTTGTCCAATTAGGGTTTTTAACCAATTTTGTGCATCCAATAGGTGTGTTTATGTCATTGGATGAACATTTAGGTCATTTTCGTCCTCCCTACACTTAATCTTGTCCAATTAGGGTTTTTAACTAATTTTGTGCATCCAATAGGTGTGTTTGTGTCATTGGATGAACATTTAGGTCATTTTCGTCCTCCCTAGGGTTATTCTTCTCCAATTAGGGTTTTTAACCAATCTTGTGCATCCAATAGGTGTGTTTGTGTCATTGGATGAACATTAAGGTCATTTTCGTCCTCCCTAGGGTTATTCTTCTCCAATTAGGGTTTTTAACCAATCATGTGCATCCAATAGGTGTGTTTGTGTCATTGGATGAACATTTAGGTCATTTTCGTCCTCCCTAGGGTTATTCTTCTCCAATTAGGGTTTTTAACCAATCTTGTGCATCCAATAGGTGTGTTTGTGTCATTGGATGAACATTTAGGTCATTTTCGTCCTCCCTAGGGTTATTCTTCTCCAATTAGGGTTTTTTTACCAATCTTGTGCATCCAATAGGTGTGTTTGTGTCATTGGATGAACATTTAGGTCATTTTCGTCCTCCCTAGGGTTATTCTTCTCCAATTAGGGTTTTTAACCAATCTTGTGCATCCAATAGGTGTGTTTGTGTCAATTGATGAACATTTAGGTCATTTTCGTCCTCCCTACACTTAATCTTGTCCAATTAGGGTTTTTGACCAATCTTGTGCATCCAATAGGTGTGTTTGTGTCATTGGATGAACATTTAGGTCATTTTCGTCCTCCCTAGGGTTATTCTTCTCCAATTAGGGTTTTTAACCAATCTTGTGCATCCAATAGGTGTGTTTGTGTCATTGGATGAACATTTAGGTCATTTTCGTCCTCCCTAGGGTTATTCTTCTCCAATTAGGGTTTTTAACCAATCTTGTGCATCCAATAGGTGTGTTTGTGTCATTGGATGAACATTTAGGTCAATTTCGTCCTCCCTACACTTCATCTTGTCAAATTAGGGTTTTTAACCAATCTTGTGCATCCAATAGGTGTGTTTGTGTCATTGGATGAACATTTAGGTCATTTTCGTCCTCCCTAGGGTTCTTCTTGTCCAATTAGGGTTTTTAACCAATCTTGTGCATCCAATAGGTGTGTTTGTGTCATTGGATGAACATTTAGGTCATTTTCGTCTTCCCTAGGGTTCTTCTTGTCGAATTAGGGTTTTTAACCAATCTTGTGCATCCAATAGGTGTGTTTGTGTCATTGGATGAACATTTAGGTCATTTTCGTCCTCCCTAGGGTTATTCTTCTCCAATTAGGGTTTTTAACCAATCTTGTGCATCCAATAGGTGTGTTTGTGTCATTGGATTATTATTTAGGTCATTTCCGTCCTCCTTAGGGTTATTCTTGTCCAATTAGGGTTTTTAACCAATCTTGTGCATCTAATAGGTGTGTTTGTGTCAGTGGATGAACATTTAGGTCATTTTCGTCCTCCCTACACTTCATCTTGTCCAATTAGTGTTTTTAACCAATCTTGTGCATCCAATAGGTGTGTTTGTGTCGAACATTTAGGTCATTTTCGTCCTCCCTAGGGTTATTCTTCTCCAATTAGGGTTTTTAACCAATCTTGTGCATCCAATAGGTGTGTTTGTGTCATTGGATGAACATTTAGGTCATTTTCGTCCTCCCTAGGGTTATTCTTCTCCAATTAGGGTTTTTAACCAATCTTGTGCATCCAATACGTGTGTTTGCGTCATTGGATGAACATTTAGGTCATTTTCGCCCTACCTAGGATTATTCTTGTCCAATTAGGGTTTTTAACCAATCTTGTGCATCCAATAGGTGTGTTTGTGTCATTGGATGAACATTTAGGTCATTTTCGTCCTCCCTAGGGTTCTTTTTGTCCAATTAGGGTTTTTAACCAATCTTGTGCATCCTATAGGTGTGTTTGTGTCATTGGATGAACATTTAGGTCATTTTCGTCCTCCCTAGGGTTCTTCTTGTCCAATTAGGGTTTTTAACCAATCTTGTGCATCCAATAGGTGTGTTTGTGTCATTGGATGAACATTTAGGTCATTTTCGTCCTCCCTAGGGTTATTCTTGTCCAATTAGGGTTTCTAACCAATCTTGTGCATCCAATGGGTGTGTTTGTGTCATTGGATGAACATTTAGGAAATTTTCGTCCTTCCTACACTTAATCTTGTCCAATTAGGGTTTCTAACCAATCTTGTGCATCCAATGGGTGTGTTTGTGTCATTGGATGAACATTTAGGAAATTTTCGTCCTCCCTACACTTAATCTTGTCCAATTAGGGTTTTTAACCAATCTTGTGCATCCAACAGGTGTGTTTGTGTCATTGGATGAACATTTAGGTCATTTTCGTCCTCCCTAGGGTTCTTCTTGTCCAATTAGGGTTTTTAACCAATCTTGTGCATCCAATAGGTGTGTTTGTGTCATTGGATGAACATTTAGGTCATTTTCGTCCTCCCTACACTTAATCTTGTCCAATTACGGTTTTTAACTAGTCTTGTGCATCCAATAGGTGTGTTTGTGTCATTGGATGAGCATTTAGGTTATTTTCGTCCTCCCTAAACTTTATTATGTCCAATTTAGGTTTTTAACCAATCTTGTGCATCCAATAGGTGTGTTTGTATCATTGGATGAACATTTAGGTCCTTTTCGTCCTCCCTAGGGTTATTCTTCTCCAATTAGGGTTTTTAACCAATCTTGTGCATCCAATATGTGTGTTTGTGTCATTGGATGAACATTTAGGTCATTTTCGTCCTCCCTAGGGTTCTTCTTGTCCAATTAGGGTTTTTAACCAATCTTGTGCATCCAATAGGTGTGTTTGTGTCATTGGATGAACATTTAGGTCATTTTCGTCCTCCCTACACTTAATCTTGTCCAATTACGGTTTTTAACTAGTCTTGTGCCTCCAATAGGTGTGTTTGTGTCATTGGATGAGCATTTAGGTCATTTTCGTCCTCCCTAAACTTTATTATGTCCAATTTAGGTTTTTAACCAATCTTGTGCATCCAATAGGTGTGTTTGTATCATTGGATGAACATTTAGGTCCTTTTCGTCCTTCCTAGGGTTATTCTTCTCCAATTAGGGTTTTTAACCAATCTTGTGCATCCAATATGTGTGTTTGTGTCATTGGATGAACATTTAGGTCATTTTCGTCCTCCCTAGGGTTCTTCTTGTCCAATTAGGGTTTTTAACCAATCTTGTGCATCCAATAGGTGTGTTTGTGTCATTGGATGAACATTTAGGTCATTTTCGTCCTCCCTACACTTGATATTGTCCAATTAGGGTTTTTAACCATTCTTGTGCATCCAATAGGTGTGTTTGTGTCATTGGATGAACATTTAGGTCATTTTCGTCCTCCCTAGGGTTATTCTTCTCCAACTAGGGTTTTTAACCAATCTTGTGCATCCAATAGGTGTGTTTGTGTCATTGGATGAACGTTTTGGTCATTGTCGTCCTCCCTAGGGTTCTTCTAGTCCAATTAGGGTTTTTAACCAATCTTGTGCATCGAATAGGTGTGTTTGTGTCATTGGATGAACATTTAGGTCATTTTCGTCCTCCCTAGGGTTCTTCTTGTCCAATTAGGGTTTTTAACCAATCTTGTGCATCCAATAGGTGTGTTTGTGTCATTGGATGAACATTTAGGTCATTTTCGTCCTCCCTACACTTTATCTTGTCCAATTAGAGTTTTTAACTAATCATGTACATCCAATAGGTGTGTTTGTGTCATTGGATGAACATTTAGGTCATTTTCGTCCTCCCTAGGGTTCTTCTTGTCCAATTAGGGTTTTTAACCAATCTTGTGCATCCAATAGGTGTGTTTGTGTCATTGGATGAACATTTAGGTCATTTTCGTCCTCCCTAGGGTTCTTCTTGTCCAATTAGGGTTTGTAACCAATCTTGTGCATCCAATAGGTGTGTTTGTGTCATTGGATGAACATTTAGGTCATTTTCGTCCTCCTTAGGGTTATTCTTCTCCAATTAGGGTTTTTAACCAATCTTGTGCATCCAATAGGTGTGTTTGTGTCATTGGATGAACATTTAGGTGATTTTCTTCCTCCCTACACTTAATCTTGTCCAATTATGGTTTTTAACCATTCTTGTGCATCCAATAGGTGTGTTTGTGTCTTTGGATGAACATTTAGGTCATTTTCGTCCTCCCTAGGGTTATTCTTCTCCAATTAGGGTTTTTAACCAATCTTGTGCATCCAATAGGTGTGTTTGTGTCATTGGTTGAACATTTAGGTCATTTTCGTCCTCCCTACACTTAATCTTGTCAAATTAGGGTTTTTAACCAATCTTGTGCATCCAATAGGTGTGTTTGTGTCATTGGATGAACATTTAGGTCATTTTCGTCCTCCCTAGGCTTATTCTTGTCCAATTAGGGTTTTTAACCAATCTTGTGCATCCAATAGGTGTGTTGGTGTCATTGGATGAATATTTAGGGCATTTTCGTCTTCCCTAGGCTTATTCTTGTCCAATTAGGGTTTTTAACCAATCTTGTGCATCCAATAGGTGTGTTGGTGTCATTGGATGAATATTTAGGGCATTTTCGTCTTCCCTAGGCTTATTCTTGTCCAATTAGGGTTTTTAACAAATCTTGTGCGTCCAATAGGAGTGTTTGTGTCATTGGATGAACAATCAGGTCAATTTCATCCTCCCTAGGCTTATTCTTGTCCAATTAGGGTTTTTAACCAATCTTGTGCATCCAGTAGGTGTGTTTGTGTCATTGGATGAACATTTAGGTCATTTTGTTCCTCCCTAGGCTTATTGTTGTCCAATTCTGGTTTTTAACCAATCATGTGCATCCAATAGGTATGTTTGTGTCATTTGATGTACATTTAGGTCATTTTCTTCCTCCCTACGTGTATTCTTGTCCAATTAGGATTTTTAATCAATCTTGTGCATCCAAAAGGTGTGTTTGTGTCATTGGATGAAAATTTAGGTCATTTTGTTCCTCCCTAGGCTTATTCTTGTCCAATTAGGGTTTTTAAGCAATCTTGTGTATCCAATAAGTTCATTTGTGTCATTGGATGTACATTTAGGTCATTTTCTTACTCCCTAGGTTTATTCTTGTCCAATTAGGGTTTTTAACCAATCTTGTGCATCCAATAGGTGTGTTTGTGTCATTGGATGAACATTTAGGTCATTTTGTTCCTCCCTAGGCTTATTGTTGTCCAATTAGGGTTTTTAACCAATCATGTGCATCCAATAGGTATGTTTGTGTCATTTGATGTATATTTAGTTCATTTTCTTCCTCCCTACGTGTATTCTTGTCCAATTAGAGTTTTTAATCAATCTTGTGCATCCAAAAGGGGTGTTTGTGTCATTGGATGAAAATTTAGGCCATTTTGTTCCTCCCTAGGCTTATTCTTGTCCAATTAGGGTTTTTAAGCAATCTTGTATATCCAATAAGTTCATTTGTGTCATTGAATGAACATTTAGGTCATTTTGTTCCTCCCTAGGCTTATTCTTGTCCTATTAGGGTTTTTAACCAATCTTGTGCATCCAATAGGTGTGTTGGTGTCATTGGATGAACATTTAGGTCATTTTGTTCCTCCCTAAGCTTATTCTTATCCAATTAGGGTTTTTAACCAAATTTTTGCATCCAATAGGAGTGTTTGTGTCATTGAATGAACATTTAGGTCATTTCGTCCTCCCTAGGCTTATTCTTGTCCAATTAGGGTTTTTAACCAATCTTGTGCATCCAATAGGTGTGTTTGTGTCATTGGATGAACATTTAGGTCATTTTGTTCCTCCCTAGGCTTATTGTTGTCCAATTAGGGTTTTTAACCAATCATGTGCATCCAATAGGTATGTTTGTGTCATTTGATGTACATTTAGGTCATTTTCTTCCTCCCTACGTGTATTCTTGTCCAATTAGGGTTTTTAATCAATCTTGTGCAACCAAAAGGTGTGTTTGTGTCATTGGATGAAAATTTAGGTCATTATGTTCCTCCATAGGCTTATTCTTGTCCAATTAGGGTTTTTAAGCAATCTTGTGTATCCAATTAGTTCATTTGCATCATTGGATGAACATTTAGGTCATTTTCGTACTCCCTAGGTTTATTCTTGTCCAATTAGGGTTTTTAACCAATCTTGTGCATCCTATAGGTGTGTTTGGGTCATTGGATGAACATTTAGGTCATTTTGTTCCTCCCTAGGCTTATTCTTGTCCAATTAGGGTTTTTAACCAATCTTGTGCATCCAATTGGTGTGTTGGTGTCATTGGATGAATATTTAGGGCATTTTCGTCTTCCCTAGGCTTATTCTAGTCCAATTTGGGTTTTTAACCAATCTTGTGCATCCAATAGGTGTGTTTGTGTCATTGGATGAACTA
>JBBPBT010000610.1:144234-164111 GCA_037974875.1 Cicer bijugum
AATCTTGTGCATCTGCTAGGTGTGTTTTTGTCATTGGATGAATATTTAGGTCATTTTCGTCCTCCCTAGGCTTATTCTTGTCCAATTAGGGTTTTTAACCAATCTTGTGCATCCAATAGGTGTGTTTGTGTCATTGGATGAACATTTAGGTCATTTTGTTCCTCCCTAGGCTTATTGTTGTCCAATTAGGGTTTTTAACCAATCATGTGCATCCAATAGGTATGTTTGTGTCATTTGATGTACATTTAGTTCATTTTCTTCCTCCCTACGTGTATTCTTGTCCAATTAGAGTTTTTAATCAATCTTGTGCATCCAAAAGGGGTGTTTGTGTCATTGGATGAAAATTTAGGCCATTTTGTTCCTCCCTAGGCTTATTCTTGTCCAATTAGGGTTTTTAAGCAATCTTGTATATCCAATAAGTTCATTTGCGTCATTGGATGTACATTTAGGTCCTTTTCGTACTCCCTAGGTTTATTCTTGTCCAATTAGGGTTTTTAACCAATCTTGTGCATCCAATAGGTGTGTTTGTGTTATTGGATGAACATTTAGGTCATTTTGTTCCTCCCTAGGCTTATTCTTATCCAATTAGGGTTTTTAACCAAATTTATGCATCCAATAGGAGTGTTTGTGTCATTGAATGAACATTTAGGTCATTTCGTCCTCCCTAGGCTTATTCTTGTCCAATTAGGGTTTTTAACCAATCTTGTGCATCCAATAGGTGTGTTTGTGTCATTGGATGAACATTTAGGTCATTTTGTTCCTCCCTAGGCTTATTCTTGTCCTATTAGGGTTTTTAACCAATCTTGTGCATCCAATAGGTGTGTTGGTGTCATTGGATGAATATTTAGATCATTTTCGTCCTCCCTAGGCTTATTCTTGTCCAATTAGGGTTTTTAACCAATCTTGTGCATCCAATAGGTGTGTTTGTGTCATTGGATGAACATTTAGGTCATTTTGTTCCTCCCTAGGCTTATTGTTGTCCAATTAGGGTTTTTAACCAATCATGTGCATCCAATAGGTATGTTTGTGTCATTTGATGTACATTTAGTTCATTTTCTTCCTCCCTACGTGTATTCTTGTCCAATTAGGGTTTTTAATCAATCTTGTGCATCCAAAAGGTGTGTTTGTGTCATTGGATGAAAATTTAGGCCATTTTGTTCCTCCCTAGGCTTATTCTTGTCCAATTAGGGTTTTTAAGCAATCTTGTATATCCAATAAGTTCATTTGCGTCATTGGATGTACATTTAGGTCCTTTTCGTACTCGCTAGGTTTATTCTTGTCCAATTAGGGTTTTTAACCAATCTTGGGCATCCAATAGGTGTGTTTGTGTCATTGGATGAACATTTAGGTCATTTTGTTCCTCCCTAGGCTTATTCTTATCCTATTAGGGTTTTTAACCAAATTTTTGCATCCAATAGGAATGTTTGTGTCATTGAATGAACATTTAGGTCATTTCGTCCTCCCTAGGCTTATTCTTGTCCAATTAGGGTTTTTAACCAATCTTGTGCATCCAATAGGTGTGTTTGTGTCATTGGATGAACATTTAGGTCATTTTGTTCCTCCCTAGGCTTATTGTTGTCCAATTAGGGTTTTTAACCAATCATGTGCATCCAATAGGTATGTTTGTGTCATTTGATGTACATTTAGGTCATTTTCTTCCTCCCTACGTGTATTCTTGTCCAATTAGGGTTTTTAATCAATCTTGTGCAACCAAATGGTGTGTTTGTGTCATTGGATGAAAATTTAGGTCATTATGTTCCTCCATAGGCTTATTCTTGTCCAATTAGGGTTTTTAAGCAATCTTGTGTATCCAATTAGTTCATTTGCGTCATTGGATGAACATTTAGGTCATTTTCGTACTCCCTAGGTTTATTCTTGTCCAATTAGGGTTTTTAACCAATCTTGTGCATCCAATAGGTGTGTTTGTGTCATTGGATGAACATTTAGGTCATTTTGTTCCTCCCGAGGCTTATTCTTATCCAATTAGGGTTTTTAACCAATCTTTTGCATCCAATAGGAGTGTTTGTGTCATTGAATGAACATTTAGGTCATTTCATCCTCCCTAGGCTTATTCTTGTCCAATTAGGGTTCTTAACCAATCTTGTGCATCCAATAGGAGTG
This sequence comes from Cicer bijugum, assembly GCA_037974875.1. Classification (NCBI taxonomy): domain Eukaryota; kingdom Viridiplantae; phylum Streptophyta; class Magnoliopsida; order Fabales; family Fabaceae; genus Cicer; species Cicer bijugum. The sequence continues at coordinate 146,356 of JBBPBT010000610.1, forward strand.
TTTGGGTCATTGAATGAACATTTAGGTCATTTTGTTCCTCCCTAGGCTTATTCTTGTCCAATTAGGGTTTTTAACCAATCTTGTGCATCCAATAGGTGTGTTGGTGTCATTGGATGAATATTTAGGGCATTTTCGTCTTCCCTAGGCTTATTCTTGTCCAATTAGGGTTTTTAACCAATCTTGTGCATCAAATATGTGTGTTTGTGTCATTGGATGAACATTTAGGTCATTTTGTTCCTCCCTAGGCTTATTGTTGTCCAATTAGGGTTTTTAACCAATCATGTGCATCCAATAGGTATGTTTGTGTCATTTGATGTACATTTAGGTCATTTTCTTCCTCCCTACGTGTATTCTTGTCCAATTAGGGTTTTTAATCAATCTTGTGCAACCAAAAGGTGTGTTTGTGTCATTGGATGAAAATTTAGGTCATTTTGTTCCTCCATAGGCTTATTCTTGTCCAATTAGGGTTTTTAAGCAATCTTGTGTATCCAATTAGTTCATTTGCGTCATTGGATGAACATTTAGGTCATTTTCGTACTCCCTAGGTTTATTCTTGTCCAATTAGGGTTTTTAACCAATCTTGTGCATCCAATAGGAGTGTTTGTGTCATTGAATGAACATTTAGGTCATTTTGTTCCTCCCTAGGCTTATTCTTGTCCAATTAGGGTTTTTAACCAATCTTGTGCATCCAATAGGTGTGTTGGTGTCATTGGATGAATATTTAGGGCATTTTCGTCTTCCCTAGGCTTATTCTTGTCCAATTAGGGTTTTTAACCAATCTTGTGCATCCAATAGGTGTGTTTGTGTCATTGGATGAACTATTAGGTCATTTTCGTCCTCCCCTAGGCTTATTCTTGTCCAATTAGGGTTTTTAACCAATCTTGTGCATCCAATAGGTGTGTTTGTGTCATTGGATGAAAATTTAGGTCATTTTGTTCCTCCATAGGCTTATTCTTGTCCAATTAGGGTTTTTAAGCAATCTTGTGTATCCAATAAGTTCATTTGCGTCATTGGATGAACATTTAGGTCATTTTCGTACTCCCTAGGTTTATTCTTGTCCAATTAGGGTTTTTAACCAATCTTGTGCATCCTATAGGTGTGTTTGGGTCATTGGATGAACATTTAGGTCATTTTGTTCCTCCCTAGGCTTATTCTTGTCCAATTAGGGTTTTTAACCAATCTTGTGCATCCAATTGGTGTGTTGGTGTCATTGGATGAATATTTAGGGCATTTTCGTCTTCCCTAGGCTTATTCTAGTCCAATTTGGGTTTTTAACCAATCTTGTGCATCCAATAGGTGTGTTTGTGTCATTGGATGAACTATTAGGTCATTTTTGTCCTCCCCTAGGCTTATTCTTGTCCAATTAGGGTTTTTAACAAATCTTGTGCGTCCAATAGGAGTGTTTGTGTCATTGGATGAACATTCAGGTCATTTTCATCCTCCCTAGGCTTATTCTTGTCCAACTAGGGTTTTTAACCAATCTTGTGCATCCAATAGGTGTGTTTGTGTCATTGGATGAACATTTAGGTCATTTTGTTCCTCCCTAGGCTTACTGTTGTCCAATTAGGGTTTTTAACCAATCATGTGCATCCAATAGGTATGTTTGTGTCATTTGATGTACATTTAGGTCATTTTCTTCCTCCTTACGTGTATTCTTGTCCAATTAGGGTCTTTAATCAATCTTGTGCATCCAAAAGGTGTGTTTGTGTCATTGGATGAAAATTTAGGTCATTTTGTTCCTCCCTAGGCTTATTCTTGTCCAATTAGGGTTTTTAAGCAATCTTGTGTGTCCAATAAGTTCATTTGCGTCATTGGATGTACATTTAGGTCATTTTCGTACTCCCTAGGTTTATTCTTGTCCAATTAGGGTTTTTAACCAATCCTGTGCATCCAATAGGTGTGTTTATGTCATTGGATGAACATTTAGGTCATTTTGTTCCTCCCTAGGCTTATTCTTATCCAATTAGGGTTTTTAACCAATCTTTTGCATCCAATAGGAGTGTTTGTGTCATTGAATGAACATTTAGGTCATTTCGTCCTCCCAAGGCTTATTCTTGTCCAATTAGGGTTTTTAACCAATCTTGTGCATCTGCTAGGTGTGTTTTTGTCATTGGATGAATATTTAGGTCATTTTCGTCCTCCCTAGGCTTATTCTTGTCCAATTAGGGTTTTTAACCAATCTTGTGCATCCAATAGGTGTGTTTGTGTCATTGGATGAACATTTAGGTCATTTTGTTCCTCCCTAGGCTTATTGTTGTCCAATTAGGGTTTTTAACCAATCATGTGCATCCAATAGGTATGTTTGTGTCATTTGATGTACATTTAGTTCATTTTCTTCCTCCCTACGTGTATTCTTGTCCAATTAGAGTTTTTAATCAATCTTGTGCATCCAAAAGGGGTGTTTGTGTCATTGGATGAAAATTTAGGCCATTTTGTTCCTCCCTAGGCTTATTCTTGTCCAATTAGGGTTTTTAAGCAATCTTGTATATCCAATAAGTTCATTTGCGTCATTGGATGTACATTTAGGTCCTTTTCGTACTCCCTAGGTTTATTCTTGTCCAATTAGGGTTTTTAACCAATCTTGTGCATCCAATAGGTGTGTTTGTGTCATTGGATGAATATTTAGATCATTTTCGTCCTCCCTAGGCTTATTCTTGTCCAATTAGGGTTTTTAACCAATCTTGTGCATCCAATAGGTGTGTTTGTGTCATTGGATGAACATTTAGGTCATTTTGTTCCTCCCTAGGCTTATTGTTGTCCAATTAGGGTTTTTAACCAATCATGTGCATCCAATAGGTATGTTTGTGTCATTTGATGTACATTTAGTTCATTTTCTTCCTCCCTACGTGTATTCTTGTCCAATTAGGGTTTTTAATCAATCTTGTACATCCAAAAGGTGTGTTTGTGTCATTGGATGAAAATTTAGGCCATTTTGTTCCTCCCTAGGCTTATTCTTGTCCAATTAGGGTTTTTAAGCAATCTTGTATATCCAATAAGTTCATTTGCGTCATTGGATTTACATTTAGGTCCTTTTCGTACTCCCTAGGTTTATTCTTGTCCAATTAGGGTTTTTAACCAATCTTGTGCATCCAATAGGTGTGTTGGTGTCATTGGATGAATATTTAGGTCATTTTCGTCCTCCCTAGGCTTATTCTTGTCCAATTAGGGTTTTTAACCAATCTTGTGCATCCAATAGGTGTGTTTGTGTCATTGGATGAACATTTAGGTCATTTTGTTCCTCCCTAGGCTTATTGTTGTCCAATTAGGGTTTTTAACCAATCATGTGCATCCAATAGGTATGTTTGTGTCATTTGATGTACATTTAGTTCATTTTCTTCCTCCCTACGTGTATTCTTGTCCAATTAGGGTTTTTAATCAATCTTGTACATCCAAAAGGTGTGTTTGTGTCATTGGATGAAAATTTAGGCCATTTTGTTCCTCCGTAGGCTTATTCTTGTCCAATTAGGGTTTTTAAGCAATCTTGTATATCCAATAAGTTCATTTGCGTCATTGGATTTACATTTAGGTCCTTTTCGTACTCGCTAGGTTTATTCTTGTCCAATTAGGGTTTTTAACCAATCTTGTGCATCCAATAGGTGTGTTTGTGTCATTGGATGAACATTTAGGTCATTTTGTTCCTCCCTAGGCTTATTCTTATCCTATTAGGGTTTTTAACCAAATTTTTGCATCCAATAGGAGTGTTTGTGTCATTGAATGAACATTTAGGTCATTTCGTCCTCCCTAGGCTTATTCTTGTCCAATTAGGGTTTTTAACCAATCTTGTGCATCCAATAGGTGTGTTTGTGTCATTGGATGAACATTTAGGTCATTTTGTTCCTCCCTAGGCTTATTGTTGTCCAATTAGGGTTTTTAACCAATCATGTGCATCCAATAGGTATGTTTGTGTCATTTGATGTACATTTAGGTCATTTTCTTCCTCCCTACGTGTATTCTTGTCCAATTAGGGTTTTTAATCAATCTTGTGCAACCAAATGGTGTGTTTGTGTCATTGGATGAAAATTTAGGTCATTATGTTCCTCCATAGGCTTATTCTTGTCCAATTAGGGTTTTTAAGCAATCTTGTGTATCCAATTAGTTCATTTGCGTCATTGGATGAACATTTAGGTCATTTTCGTACTCCCTAGGTTTATTCTTGTCCAATTAGGGTTTTTAACCAATCTTGTGCATCCAATAGGTGTGTTTGTGTCATTGGATGAACATTTAGGTCATTTTGTTCCTCCCGAGGCTTATTCTTATCCAATTAGGGTTTTTAACCAATCTTTTGCATCCAATAGGAGTGTTTGTGTCATTGAATGAACATTTAGGTCATTTCATCCTCCCTAGGCTTATTCTTGTCCAATTAGGGTTCTTAACCAATCTTGTGCATCCAATAGGAGTGTTTGGGTCATTGAATGAACATTTAGGTCATTTTGTTCCTCCCTAGGCTTATTCTTGTCCAATTAGGGTTTTTAACCAATCTTGTGCATCCAATAGGTGTGTTGGTGTCATTGGATGAATATTTAGGGCATTTTCGTCTTCCCTAGGCTTATTCTTGTCCAATTAGGGTTTTTAACCAATCTTGTGCATCAAATATGTGTGTTTGTGTCATTGGATGAACATTTAGGTCATTTTGTTCCTCCCTAGGCTTATTGTTGTCCAATTAGGGTTTTTAACCAATCATGTGCATCCAATAGGTATGTTTGTGTCATTTGATGTACATTTAGGTCATTTTCTTCCTCCTTACGTGTGTTCTTGTCCAATTAGGGTTTTTAATCAATCTTGTGCATCCAAAAGGTGTGTTTGTGTCATTGGATGAAAATTTAGGTCATTTTGTTCCTCCCTAGGCTTATTCTTGTCCAATTAGGGTTTTTAAGCAATCTTGTGTATCCAATAAGTTCATTTGCGTCATTGGATGTACATTTAGGTCATTTTCGTACTCCCTAGGTTTATTCTTGTCCAATTAGGGTTTTTAACCAATCTTGTGCATCCAATAGGTGTGTTTGCGTCATTGGATGAACATTTAGGTCATTTTGTTCCTCCCTAGGCTTATTCTTATCCAATTAGGGTTTTTAACCAATCTTTTGCATCCAATAGGAGTGTTTGTGTCATTGAATGAACATTTAGGTCATTTCGTCCTCCCAAGGCTTATTCTTGTCCAATTAGGTTTTTTAACCAATCTTGTGCATCCAATAGGAGTGTTTGTGTCATTGGATGAACATTTAGGTCATTTTGTTCCTCCCTAGGCTTATTCTTGTCCAATTAGGGTTTTTAACCAATCTTGTGCATCCAATAGGTGTGTTGGTGTCATTGGATGAATATTTAGGGCATTTTCGTCTTCCCTAGGCTTATTCTTGTCCAATTAGGGTTTTTAACCAATCTTGTGCATCCAATAGGTGTGTTTGTGTCATTGGATGAACTATTACGTCATTTTCATCCTCCCTTAGGCTTATTGTTGTCCAATTAGGGTTTTTAACAAATCTTGTGCGTCCAATAGGTGTGTTTGTGTCATTGTATGAACATTCAGGTCATTTTCATCCTCCCTAGGCTTATTCTTTTCCAATTAGGGTTTTTAACCAATCTTGTGCATCCAATTGGTGTGTTTGTGTCATTGGATGAACATTTAGGTCATTTTGTTCCTCCCTAGGCTTATTGTAGTCCAATTAGGGTTTTTAACCAATCATGTGCATCCAATAGGTATGTTTGTGTCATTTGATGTACATTTAGGTCATTTTCTTCCTCCCTACGTGTATTCTTGTCCAATTAGGGTTTTTAATCAATCTTGTGCATCCAAAAGGTGTGTTTGTGTCATTGGATGAAAATTTAGGCCATTTTGTTCCTCCCTAGGCTTATTCTTGTCCAATTAGGGTTTTTAAGCAATCTTGTGTATCCAATAAGTTCATTTGCGTCATTGGATGTACATTTAGGTCGTTTTCGTACTCCCTAGGTTTATTCTTGTCCAATTCGGGTTTTTAACCAATCTTGTGCATCCAATAGGTGTGTTTGTGTCATTGGATGAATATTTAGGTCATTTTGTTCCTCCCTAGGCTTATTCTTATCCAATTAGGGTTTTTAACCAATCTTTTGCATCCAATAGGAGTGTGTGTGTCATTGAATGAACATTTAGGTCATTTCGTCCTCCCTAGGCTTATTCTTGTCCAATTAGGGTTTTTAACCAATCTTTTGCATCCAATAGGAGTGTTTGTGTCATTGGATGAACATTTAGGTCATTTTGTTCCTCCATAGGCTTATTCTTGTCCAATTAGGGTTTTTAACCAATCTTGTGCATCCAATAGGTGTGTTGGTGTCATTGGATGAATATTTAGGGCATTTTCGTCTTCCCTAGGCTTATTCTTGTCCAACTAGGGTTTTTAACCAATCTTGTGCACCCAATAGGTGTGTTTGTGTCATTGGATGAACTATTACGTCATTTTCATCCTCCCCTAGGCTTATTCCTGTCCAATTAGGATTTTTAACAAATCTTGTGCGTCCAATAGGTGTGTTTGTGTCATTGGATGAACATTCAGGTCATTTTCATCCTCCCTAGGCTTATTCTTGTCCAATTAGGGTTTTTAACCAATCTTGTGCATCCAATAGGTGTGTTTGTGTCATTGGATGAACATTTAGGTCATTTTGTTCCTCCCTAGGCTTATTGTTGTCCAATTAGGGTTTTTAACCAATCATGTGCATCCAATAGGTATGTTTGTGTCATTTGATGTACATTTAGGTCATTTTCTTCCTCCCTACGTGTATTCTTGTCCAATTAGGGTTTTTAATCAATCTTGTGCAACCAAAAGGTGTGTTTGTGTCATTGGATGAAAATTTAGGTCATTTTGTTCCTCCATAGGCTTATTCTTGTCCAATTAGGGTTTTTAAGCAATCTTGTGTATCCAATTAGTTCATTTGCGTCATTGGATGAACATTTAGGTCATTTTCGTACTCCCTAGGTTTATTCTTGTCCAATTAGGGTTTTTAACCAATCTTGTGCATCCAATAGGTGTGTTTGTGTCATTGGATGAACATTTAGGTCATTTTGTTCCTCCCGAGGCTTATTCTTATCCAATTAGGGTTTTTAACCAATCTTTTGCATCCAATAGGAGTGTTTGTGTCATTGAATGAACATTTAGGTCATTTCGTCCTCCCTAGGCTTATTCTTGTCCAATTAGGGTTTTTAACCAATCTTGTGCATCCAATAGGTGTGTTTGTGTCATTGGATAAACATTTAGGTCATTTTGTTCCTCCCTAGGCTTATTGTTGTCCAATTAGGGTTTTTAACCAATCATGTGCATCCAATAGGTATGTTTGTGTCATTTGATGTACATTTAGGTCATTTTCTTCCTCCCTACGTGTATTCTTGTCCAATTAGGGTTTTTAATCAATCTTGTGCATCCAAAAGGTATGTTTGTGTCATTGGATGAAAATTTAGGTCATTTTGTTCCTCCATAGGCTTATTCTTGTCCAATTAGGGTTTTTAACAAATCGTGTGCGTCCAATAGGAGTGTTTGTGTCATTGGATGAACATTCAGGTCATTTTCATCCTCCCTAGGCTTATTCTTGTCCAACTAGGGTTTTTAACCAATCTTGTGCATCCAATAGGTGTGTTTGTGTCATTGGATGAACATTTAGGTCATTTTGTTCCTCCCTAGGCTTACTGTTGTCCAATTAGGGTTTTTAACCAATCATGTGCATCCAATAGGTATGTTTGTGTCATTTGATGTACATTTAGGTCATTTTCTTCTTCCTTACGTGTATTCTTGTCCAATTAGGGTCTTTAATCAATCTTGTGCATCCAAAAGGTGTGTTTGTGTCATTGGATGAAAATTTAGGTCATTTTGTTCCTCCCTAGGCTTATTCTTGTCCAATTAGGGTTTTTAACCAATCTTTTGCATCCAATAGGAGTGTTTGTGTCATTGAATGAACATTTAGGTCATTTCGTCCTCCCAAGGCTTATTCTTGTCCAATTAGGGTTTTTAACCAATCTTGTGCATCTGCTAGGTGTGTTTTTGTCATTGGATGAATATTTAGGTCATATTCGTCCTCCCTAGGCTTATTCTTGTCCAATTAGGGTTTTTAACCAATCTTGTGCATCCAATAGGTGTGTTTGTGTCATTGGATGAACATTTAGGTCATTTTGTTCCTCCCTAGGCTTATTCTTGTCCAATTAGGGTTTTTAACCAATCTTGTGCATCCAATAGGTGTGTTGGTGTCATTTGATGAATATTTAGGTCATTTTCGTCCTCCCTAGGCTTATTCTTGTCCAATTAGGGTTTTTAACCAATCTTGTGCATCCAATAGGTGTGTTGGTGTCAAAGGATGAATATTTAGGGCATTTTCGTCTTCCCTAGGCTTATTCTTGTCCAATTAGGGTTTTTAACCAATCTTGTGCATCCAATAGGTGTGTTTGTGTCATTGGATGAACTATTAAGTTATTTTCGTCCTCCCCTAGGCATATTCTTGTCCAATTAGGGTTTTTAACAAATCTTGTGCGTCCAATAGGTGTTTTTGTGTCATTGGATGAACATTCAGATCATTTTCATCCTCCCTAGGCTTATTCTTGTCCAATTAGGGTTTTTAACAAATCTTGTGCATCCAATAGGTGTGTTTGTGTCATTGGATGAACATTTAGGTCATTTTGTTCCTCCCTAGGATTATTGTTGTCCAATTTGGGTTTTTAACCAATCATGTGCATCCAATAGGTATGTTTGTGTCATTTCATGTACATTTAGGTCATTTTCTTCCTCCCTACATGTATTCTTGTCCAATTAGGGTTTTTAATCAATCTTGTGCATCCAAAAGGTATGTTTGTGTCATTGGATGAAAATTTAGGTCATTTTGTTCCTCCATAGGCTTATTCTTGTCCAATTAGGGTTTTTAACCAATCTTTTGCATCCAATAGGAGTGTTTGTGTCATTGAATGAACATTTAGGTCATTTCGTCCTCCCTAGGCTTATTCTTGTCCAATTATGGTTTTTAACCTATCTTGTGCATCCAATAGGAGTGTTTGTGTCATTGGATGAACATTTAGCTCATTTTGTTCCTCCCTAGGCTTATTCTTGTCCAATTAGGGTTTTTAACCAATCTTGTGCATCCAATAGGTGTGTTGGTGTCATTGGATGAATATTTAGGGCATTTTCGTCTTCCCTAGGCTTATTCTTGTCCAATTAGGGTTTTTAACCAATCTTGTGCATCCAATAGGAGTGTTTGTGTCATTGGACGAACATTTAGGTCATTTTGTTCCTCCCTAGGCTTATTCTTGTCCAATTAGGGTTTTTAACCAATCTTGTGCATCCAATAGGTGTGTTGGTGTCATTGGATGAATATTTAGGGCATTTTCGTCTTCCCTAGGCTTATTATTGTCCAATAAGGGTTTTTAACCAATCTTGTGCATCCAATAGGTGTGTTTGTGTCATTGGATGAACTATTAGGTCATTTTCGTCCTCCCCTAGGCTTATTCTTGTCCAATTAGGGTTTTTAACAAATCTTGTGCGTCCAATAGGTGTGTTTGTGTCATTGGATGAACATTCAGGTCATTTTCATCCTCCCTAGGCTTATTCTTGTCCAATTAGGGTTTTTAACCAACCTTGTGCATCCAATAGGTGTGTTTGTGTCATTGGATGAACATTTAGGTCATTTTGTTCCTCCCTAGGCTTATTCTTGTCCAATTAGGGTTTTTAACCAATCTTGTGCATCCAATAGGTGTGTTGGTGTCATTGGATGAATATTTAGGGCATTTTCGTCTTCCCTACGTGTATTCTTGTCCAATTAGGGTTTTTAATCAATCTTGTGCAACCAAAAGGTGTGTTTGTGTCATTGGATGAAAATTTAGGTCATTTTGTTCCTCCATAGGCTTATTCTTGTCCAATTAGGGTTTTTAAGCAATCTTGTGTATCCAATTAGTTCATTTGCGTCATTGGATGAACATTTAGGTCATTTTCGTACTCCCTAGGTTTATTCTTGTCCAATTAGGGTTTTTAACCAATCTTGTGCATCCAATAGGAGTGTTTGTGTCATTGAATGAACATTTAGGTCATTTTGTTCCTCCCTAGGCTTATTCTTGTCCAATTAGGGTTTTTAACCAATCTTGTGCATCCAATAGGTGTGTTGGTGTCATTGGATGAATATTTAGGGCATTTTCGTCTTCCCTAGGCTTATTCTTGTCCAATTAGGGTTTTTAACCAATCTTGTGCATCCAATAGGTGTGTTTGTGTCATTGGATGAACTATTAGGTCATTTTCGTCCTCGCCTAGGCTTATTCTTGTCCAATTATGGTTTTTAACAAATCTTGTGCGTCCAATAGGAGTGTTTGTGTCATTGGATGAACATTCAGGTCATTTTCATCCTCCCTAGGCTTATTCTTGTCCAATTAGGGTTTTTAACCAATCTTGTGCATCCAATAGGAGTGTTTGTGTCATTGGATGAACATTGAGGTCATTTTGTTCCTCCCTAGGCTTATTCTTGTCCAATTAGGGTTTTTAACCAATCTTGTGCATCCAATAGGTGTGTTGGTGTCATTGGATGAATATTTAGGGCATTTTCGTCTTCCCTAGGCTTATTCTTGTCCAATTAGGGTTTTTAACCAATCTTGTGCATCCAATAGGTGTGTTTGTGTCATTGAATGAACATTTAGGTCATTTCGTCCTCCCTAGGCTTATTCTTGTCCAACTACGGTTTTTAACCAATCTTGTGCATCCAATAGGAGTGTTTGTGTCATTGGATGAACATTTAGGTCATTTTGTTCCTCCCTAGGCTTATTCTTGTCCAATTAGGGTTTTTAACCAATCTTGTGCATCCAATAGGTGTGTTGGTGTCATTGGATGAATATTTAGGGCATTTTCGTCTTCTCTAGGCTTATTCTTGTCCAATTAGGGTTTTTAACCAATCTTGTGCATCCACTAGGTGTGTTTTTGTCATTGGATGAATATTTAGGTCATTTTCGTCCTCCCTAGGCTTATTCTTGTCCAATTAGGGTTTTTAACCAATCTTGTGCATCCAATAGGTGTGTTTGTGTCATTGGATGAACATTTAGGTCATTTTGTTCCTCCCTAGGCTTATTGTTGTCCAATTAGGGTTTTTAACCAATCATGTGCATCCAATAGGTATGTTTGTGTCATTTGATGTACATTTAGGTCATTTTCTTCCTCCCTACGTGTATTCTTGTCCAATTAGGGTTTTTAATCAATCTTGTGCAACCAAATGGTGTGTTTGTGTCATTGGATGAAAATTTAGGTCATTATGTTCCTCCATAGGCTTATTCTTGTCCAATTAGGGTTTTTAAGCAATCTTGTGTATCCAATTAGTTCATTTGCGTCATTGGATGAACATTTAGGTCATTTTCGTCCTCCCTAGGTTTATTCTTGTCCAATTAGGGTTTTTAACCAATCTTGTGCATCCAATAGGTGTGTTTGTGTCATTGGATGAACATTTAGGTCATTTTGTTCCTCCCGAGGCTTATTCTTATCCAATTAGGGTTTTTAACCAATCTTTTGCATCCAATAGGAGTGTTTGTGTCATTGAATGAACATTTAGGTCATTTCGTCCTCCCTAGGCTTATTCTTGTCCAATTAGGGTTTTTAACCAATCTTGTGCATCCAATAGTTGTGTTTGTGTCATTGGATGAACATTTAGGTCATTTTGTTCCTCCCTAGGCTTATTGTTGTCCAATTAGGGTTTTTAACCAATCATGTGCATCCAATAGGTATGTTTGTGTCATTTGATGTACATTTAGGTCATTTTCTTCCTCCCTACGTGTATTCTTGTCCAATTAGGGTTTTTAAACAATCTTGTGCAACCAAAAGGTGAGTTTGTGTCATTGGATGAACTATTAGGTCATTTTCGTCCTCCCCTAGGCTTATTCTTGTCCAATTAGGGTTTTTAACAAATCTTGTGCGTCCAATAGGTGTGTTTGTGTCATTGGATGAACATTCAGGTCATTTTCATCCTCCCTAGGCTTATTCTTGTCCAATTAGGGTTTTTAACCAATCTTGCGCATCCAATAGGAGTGTTTGTGTCATTAGATGAACATTTAGGTCATTTTGTTCCTCCCTAGGCTTATTCTTGTCCAATTAGGGTTTTTAACCAATCTTGTGCATCCAATAGGTGTGTTGGTGTCATTGGATGAATATTTAGGGCATTTTCGTCTTCCCTAGGCTTATTCTTGTCCAATTAGGGTTTTTAACCAATCTTGTGCATCCAATAGGTGTGTTTGTGTCATTGGATGAACTATTAGGTCATTTTCGTCCTCCCCTAGGCTTATTCTTGTCCAATTAGGGTTTTTAACAAATCTTGTGCGTCCAATAGGTGTGTTTGTGTCATTGGATGAACTATTAGGTCATTTTCGTCCTCCCCTAGGCTTATTCTTGTCCAATTAGGGTTTTTAACAAATCTTGTGCGTCCAATAGGTGTGTTTGTGTCATTGGATGAACATTCAGGTCATTTTCATCCTCCCTAGGCTTATTCTTGTCCAATTAGGGTTTTTAACCAATCTTGTGCATCCAATAGGTGTGTTTGTGTCATTGGATGAACATTTAGGTCATTTTGTTCCTCCCTAGGCTTATTCTTGTCCAATTAGGGTTTTTAACCAATCTTGTGCATCCACTAGGTGTGTTTTTGTCATTGGATGAATATTTAGGTCATTTTCGTCCTCCCTAGGCTTATTCTTGTCCAATTAGGGTTTTTAACCAATCTTGTGCATCCAATAGGTGTGTTTGTGTCATTGGATGAACATTTAGGTCATTTGGTTCCTCCCTAGGCTTATTATTGTCCAATTAGGGTTTTTAACAAATTTTAAGCATCCAACGAGTTCATTTGTGTCGTTGGATGAACATTTAGGTCATTTTGGTCGTCTGTAATCTTATTCTTGTCCAATTAGGGTTTTTAACGAATCTTGTGCATCCAATTAGTTCATTTGTGTCATTGGATGAACTATTAGGTCATTTTCGTCCTCCCCTAGGTTTATTCTTGTCCAATTAGGGTTTTTAACAAATCTTGTGCGTCCAATTGGTGTGTTTGTGTCATTGGACGAACATTTAGGTCATTTTCGTCCTCCCTAGGCTTATTCTTGTCCAATTAGGGTTTTTAACCTATCTTGTGCAATCAATAAGTTCATTTGTGTCATTGGATGTACAGTTAGGTCATTTTCGTCCTCCCTAGGCTTATTGATGTCCAATTAGGGTTTTTAACCAATCATGTGCATCCAATAGGTATGTTTGTGTCATTTGATGTACATTTAGGTCATTTTCTTCCTCCCTACGTGCATTCTTGTCCAATTAGGGTTTTTAATCAATCTTGTGCATCCAAAAGGTGTGTTTGTGTAATTGGATGAAAATTTAGGTCATTTTGTTCCTCCATAGGCTTATTCTTGTCCAATTAGGGTTTTTAAGCAATCTTGTGTATCCAATAAGTTCATTTGCGTCATTGGATGAACATTTAGGTCATTTTCGTACTCCCTAGGTTTATTCTTGTCCAATTAGGATTTTTAACCAATCTTGTGCATCCAATAGGTGTGTTTGTGTCATTGGATGAACATTTAGGTCATTTTGTTCCTCCCTAGGCTTATTCTTATCCAATTAGGGTTTTTAACCAATCTTTTGCATCCAATAGGAGTGTTTGTGTCATTGATTGAACATTTAGGTCATTTCGTCCTCCCTAGGCTTATTCTTGTCCAATTAGGGTTTTTAACCAATCTTGTGCATCCAATAGGAGTGTTTGTGTCATTAGACGAGCATTTAGGTCATTTTGTTCCTCCCTACGCTTATTCTTGTCCAATTATGGTTTTTAACCAATTTTGTGCATCCAATAGGTGTGTTGGTGTCATTGGATGAATATTTAGCACATTTTCGTCTTCCCTAGGCTTATTCTTGTCCAATTAGGGTTTTTAACCAATCATGTGCATCCAATAGGTGTGTTTGTGTCATTGGATGAACATTTAGGTCATTTTCGTCCTCCCTAGGCTTATTCCTGTCCAATTAGGGTTTTTAACCAATCTTGTGCGTCCAATAGGTGTGTTGGTGTCATTGGATGAATATTTAGGGCATTGTCGTCTTCCCTAGGCTTATTCTTGTCCAATTAGGGTTTTTCACCAATCTTGTGCATCCAATAGGTGTGTTTGTGTCATTGGATGAACTATTAGACATTTTCGTCCTCCCCTAGGCTTATTCTTGTCCAATTAGGGTTTTTAACAAATCTTGTGCGTCCAATAGGTGTGTTTGTGTCATTGGATGAACATTCAGGTCATTTTCATCCTCCCTAGGCTTATTCTTGTCCAATTAGGGTTTTTAACCAATCTTGCGCATCCAATAGGAGTGTTTGTGTCATTAGATGAACATTTAGGTCATTTTGTTCCTCCCTAGGCTTATTCTTGTCCAATTAGGGTTTTTAACCAATCTTGTGCATCCAATAGGTGTGTTGGTGTCATTGGATGAATATTTAGGGCATTTTCGTCTTCCCTAGGCTTATTCTTGTCCAATTAGGGTTTTTAACCAATCTTGTGCATCCAATAGGTGTGTTTGTGTCATTGGATGAACATTTAGGTCATTTTCGTCCTCCCTAGGCTTATTCCTGTCCAATTAGGGTTTTTAACCAATCTTGTGCATCCAATAGGTGTGTTGGTGTCATTAGATGAATATTAAGGGCATTTTCGTCTTCCCTAGACATATTCTTGTCCAATTAGGGTTTTTAACCAATCTTGTGCATCCAATAGGTGTGTTTGTGTCATTGGATGAACTATTAGGTCATTTTCGTCCTCCCCTAGGCTTATTCTTGTCGAATTAGGGTTTTTAACAAATCTTGTGCGACCAATAGGTGTGTTTGTGTCATTGGATGAACATTCAGGTCATTTTCATCCTCCCTAGGCTTATTCTTGCCCAATTAGGGTTTTTAACCAATCTTGTGCATCCAATAGGTGTGTTTCTGTCATTGGATGAACATTTAGGTCATTTTGTTCCTCCCTAGGCTTATTGTTGTCCAATTTGGGTTTTTAACCAATCATGTGCATCCAATAGGTATGTTTGTGTCATTTGATGTACATTTAATTCATTTTCTTCCTCCCTACGTGTATTCTTGTCCAATTAGGGTTTTTAATTAATCTTGTGCATCCAAAAGGTGTGCTTGTGTCATTGGATGAAAATTTAGGTCATTTTGTTCCTCCATAGGCTTATTCTTGTCCAATTAGGGTTTTTAAGCAATCTTGTGTATCCAATAAGTTCATTTGCGTCATTGGATGTACATTTAGGTCATTTTCGTACTCCCTAGGTTTATTCTTGTCTAATTAGGGTTTTTAACCAATCTTGTGCATCCAATAGGTGTGTTTGTGTCATTGGATGAACATTTAGGTCATTTTGTTCCTCCCTAGGCTTATTCTTATCCAATTAGGGTTTTTAACCAATCTTTTGCATCCAATAGGAGTGTTTGTGTCATTGAATGAACATTTAGGTCATTTCGTCCTCCCTAGGCTTATTTTTGTCCAATTAGGGTTTTTAACCAATCTTGTGCATCCAATAGGAGTGTTTGTGTCATTGGATGAACATTTAGGTCATTTTGTTCCTCCCTAGGCTTATTCTTGTCCAATTAGGGTTTTTAACCAATCTTGTGCATCCAATAGGTGTGTTGGTGTCATTGGATGAATGTTTAGGGCATTTTCGTCTTCCCTAGGCTTATTCTTGTCCAACTAGGGTTTTTAACCAATCTTGTGCACCCAATAGGTGTGTTTGTGTCATTGGATGAACTATTACGTCATTTTCATCCTCCCCTAGGCTTATTCCTGTCCAATTAGGGTTTTTAACAAATCTTGTGCGTCCAATAGGTGTGTTTGTGTCATTGGATGAACATTCAGGTCATTTTCATCCTCCCTAGGCTTATTCTTGTCCAATTAGGGTTTTTAACCAATCTTGTGCATCCATTAGGTGTGTTTGTGTCATTGGATGAACATTTAGGTCATTTTGTTCGTCCCTAGGCTTATTGTTGTCCAATTAGGGTTTTTAACCAATCATGTGCATCCAATAGGTATGTTTGTGTCATTTGATGTACATTTAGGTCATTTTCTTCCTCCCTACGTGTATTCTTGTCCAATTAGGGTTTTTAATCAATCTTGTGCATCCAAAAGGTGTGTTTGTGTCATTGGATGAAAATTTAGGCCATTTTGTTCCTCCCTAGGCTTATTCTTGTCCAATTAGGGTTTTTAAGCAATCTTGTATATCCAATAAGTTCATTTGCGTCATTGGATGTACATTTAGGTCCTTTTCGTACTCGCTTGGTTTATTCTTGTCCAATTAGGGTTTTTAACCAATCTTGGGCATCCAATAGGTGTGTTTGTGTCATTGGATGAACATTTAGGTCATTTTGTTCCTCCCTAGGCTTATTCTTATCCTATTAGGGTTTTTAACCAAATTTTTGCATCCAATAGGAATGTTTGTGTCATTGAATGAACATTTAGGTCATTTCGTCCTCCCTAGGCTTATTCTTGTCCAATTAGGGTTTTTAACCAATCTTGTGCATCCAATAGGTGTGTTTGTGTCATTGGATGAACATTTAGGTCATTTTGTTCCTCCCTAGGCTTATTGTTGTCCAATTAGGGTTTTTAACCAATCATGTGCATCCAATAGGTATGTTTGTGTCATTTGATGTACATTTAGTTCATTTTCTTCCTCCCTACGTGTATTCTTGTCCAATTAGAGTTTTTAATCAATCTTGTGCATCCAAAAGGGGTGTTTGTGTCATTGGATGAAAATTTAGGCCATTTTGTTCCTCCCTAGGCTTATTCTTGTCCAATTAGGGTTTTTAAGCAATCTTGTATGTCCAATAAGTTCATTTGCGTCATTGGATGTACATTTAGGTCCTTTTCGTACTCCCTAGGTTTATTCTTGTCCAATTAGGGTTTTTAACCAATCTTGTGCATCCAATAGGTGTGTTTGTGTTATTGGATGAACATTTAGGTCATTTTGTTCCTCCCTAGGCTTATTCTATCCAATTAGGGTTTTTAACCAAATTTATGCATCCAATAGGAGTGTTTGTGTCATTGAATGAACATTTAGGTCATTTCGTCCTCCCTAGGCTTATTCTTGTCCAATTAGGGTTTTTAACCAATCTTGTGCATCCAATAGGTGTGTTTGTGTCATTGGATGAACATTTAGGTCATTTTGTTCCTCCCTAGGCTTATTGTTGTCCAATTAGGGTTTTTAACCAATCATGTGCATCCAATAGGTATGTTTGTGTCATTTGATGTACATTTAGGTCATTTTCTTCCTCCCTACGTGTATTCTTGTCCAATTAGGGTTTTTAGTCAATCTTGTGCAACCAAAAGGTGTGTTTGTGTCATTGGATGAAAATTTAGGTCATTATGTTCCTCCATAGGCTTATTCTTGTCCAATTAGGGTTTTTAAGCAATCTTGTGTATCCAATTAGTTCATTTGCGTCATTAGATGAACATTTAGGTCATTTTCGTACTCCCTAGGTTTATTCTTGTCCAATTAGGGTTTTTAACCAATCTTGTGCATCCAATAGGTGTGTTTGTGTCATTGGATGAACATTTAGGTCATTTTGTTCCTCCCGAGGCTTATTCTTATCCAATTAGGGTTTTTAACCAATCTTTTGCATCCAATAGGAGTGTTTGTGTCTTTGAATGAACATTTAGGTCATTTCATCCTCCCTAGGCTTATTCTTGTCCAATTAGGGTTCTTAACCAATCTTGTGCATCCAATAGGAGTGTTTGTGTCATTGAATGAACATTTAGGTCATTTTGTTCCTCCCTAGGCTTATTCTTGTCC